>BMAW01040866.1:0-22732 GCA_019974015.1 Nephila pilipes
TCTTAAGTAATAATTCTAATTTAAGGCTTCAAAACAAAAATCTTAGTTATCATACAGTTCAAATATTATTTCTCTTTCATAACAAAATACTAAAATTACCAAAACACTTTAAAATACTACTTCTCAACATCTTTTAGCGTGCTTACATACACATCACCTCTCTTTTTTTTCTTTAAAAATTACATAAACACATTCATATATTCATATCGAGATATCAACACAAAATTCATACTTCAAAATATTGAACTCATACACATATTTTTCTTATCAAATATAATTTCAAGCATCGATTACCACATAAACAAATTTAAAAAGTACTCATATCTAACAAATTACTATTTTCATACTTCAAAACATCGAATATCTGTATCCCTAAATCTTTACATTCCTAATTCAATATATTCCAAAATCCTTACAAAATTATATTCCCAATCATCACAAAATATAATAAAATATTCCTACATCATTACAAAATAAAATTCGTTGAGCATATTACCCTGAAATATCAATTATTCTTCTCATCATAAAAGATCACATAAACATAAAAAACTTTTGTTGGCACACTTAAGATTCAAACCGTTTAATCCATAAACACTCATTAAAAGCTAGCACATTCATTAGCTTTAAATTCTTACACAAAATATATAATTTCTGTTTCAAAATAATGAAATCAAAATAAAATATCGTTGATATATTTAAAATTACTTATCCTTGTCAAAAACTAAATTAATAAAACACCTCTAAAAAAATAACATTCACTCAATAGTTTTTTTTTGAAGATAATCAAATTAAAAGTTCCTTAAATATTCAGTCCTTAAAATATTCTAATGTTCCATGAGGAAATAACTGTTAATTAATTCTTAATACAAAATAATTGTTTTCCTTTTTGTTCTAAAAAAGTTCTTTGCAAAATAATAGTTTATAGTCCCCTTGTTTGTCACAGCAAAAGCCTCTCTAAAAAGAAATAAAAAAAAATGTCTCACCCATTCGTAATGCCGCATTTCGGTTCTAAAGGGGGGGGAGGAAACACATTCCTGAAGTGCACTGACCTTCCTTGAAATTTTGTCTCTTTGTCAATAAGTGTCCATCGCTCGGTAACCTCTGGTTGAAGAAGTGGGGGGCGGGAGTTTTCTCTCACTGTCGGCTTGGGGGAGTAGGGTCTGTTTCCTGCCCTTCTGCTCACTCTCTCTCCCTTTTTTTTTTTTTCTTCAGCTGCGTAACTTTGCAGGTGTCCCTGAACTCCTGTTACTAAAGGGGGAACGGAGACTCAGTCCTCAGTGAAGTACTGCTAGACACCCCCTGGGTCAAACGGAGCTTCCTTTCGCTTTTGAGAGGGGGACCCTCTCCTCTGGAGTTCGATATCTCTTTTCTTTATTTTTTGCTGAAAGTCTTGTCTGTACGAACTTTTTCTAAATGCGATGTTTGTCTCCAAAACATGTTTCTTGGTGACTCTTTCACGGTACGGGGAAATGTTGCGGGTTCCTTTATTGTTTTTCTTCCGTTGCGTTGAAATCGCTCCCTTCATTTTAAATTGTATCTTTTTTCTGCGGAGGGGAAACTGGCTAACCCCTCGTTCTGTCCACTTAATTGTCTGTCGCAAAACTTTAGCTTTTCCCAACAGTATCGGATTTGGTATGGGGCCTGTTTTGAAGAACTCTGCTTCCTTCTTTCCATCAATGGGAATATTTTCTCCTGTATCATCCTTTAAAATTTTCTCATTGGCTTTCTGAGCTCTAGTTAATTGTTGTCCTTCTAAACGTGTGAATGCTTCTTGACATCGTTGCTGTCTTCTTTTTCCGTTCTCTTTATTTCCTTTCTGTATTTTCCGTTGCACTTTTTCTTTATCATTCGGTAGCATCGCTGGTGCTAATAACGCTTCTTCTTTTCCTCTGTTAACGATATTTTGTTCCCGTATGGCTTGCGTTAACTTTTCATTACGTTCCTGGATTCTAGATAATTTCTGTTCTTTATTCTTCGGTTCAGAATCAAACTTTTCCTGTTGAGACTGAAGTTGTCTTTCATCAACAATTTTCATTGCTTTTTCTTCAATACTGGTATCCTGTAACCCTATAGCTTCGGGTAATTTTTCATTCTCCTTCTGAATTTCGGTAAACTTCTCGTCCCTTTCTTTCAATTCAGATTCAAACTTTTCCTGCTGAGGCTGAAATCGTTTTTCATAGTACTCTTGGATTTTTCTTTGTTTTCTTCTATTGTTTTCAATTATTAATTTTTCTAATCTTAATTTTTCTAGTTCAAATTGCATCTCCTTATCTCTGTCTAACCTTTGTTCTTTTTCAATCCTCTCTCTTTCTAACTTTTTCTCTCTTTCAATCCTCTCCCTTTCTAACATTTGTTCTTTTTCAATCCTCTCCATTTTTCTTTCAATCCTATCTTCAATTATTCTCTCGAGACATCCTCTCGCGAAAACTTCTTCATAGAATTGGTTTCTTATGATGATGTCCCTTATTGCCACATAGGTAGCATCCGAAGGGACAATTTCGTCAAATTCAAGCGCAAGCTCGACTAAATCACTTTTACGTCCTTTTGAGAGGTACGACATTTTTAACGCTGTTTCAATATATTTCAAAATAAATCACTTCTTAGCACATTTTCTTTACAGTTCCGGTAGGTTAAAGTCCTACAACGTACTTTCTTTTGCACGGTTCTCTCTCAGAGAAATGTCAGTCTGACCGTGGGCTTCAACAAACATCCCACTTCTGATTATTAAATTAACTCATTCACTAATAACTAACTAAAACTAACTAATCATCATCACCTCAGATTTCAGTTCACGGTTGTCCTTAGACAAAAAACACATCGGGTTGTATAACAACAACGTTTATTTCATTACTTCTTACTACCGCTCGTTTACAACAGCTCCTCTCGGAGATTCGGTCAGGTCTCGACTGAGGGGATCGTGTGACATCACACTCTCTCCCTTTACAAATGAACGCCCTCTAGAGGCAGGCTCTAAGTAGGAAAGTTAACAATATATATATATATATATATATTATGTTTAAGAAAATAATTGAATAAATCTATTCCAAATTTAAGCAAATTCAAAAATTAATCCTTATAACAAATCTTTTTGAGAAAAATGTATTTTGCAAAATTCTTTTAAAAGCTCTTACAATTTAGAATTCCATTTTTCTGCAGAAGTTTTCAATAGCAATGAATTTTATTGAAGTAAAACAGAATTCACTCCAAAACTTTTTATTAAGTTTATTTATCATATATATTAACAAATTACATAATTACATTTCCTTAAGACAGGGATAATTATAATTTTCTACAAGATATTTTAGAGATTATAAAATGCTTTAAAATTTAACCCCCCCCTTTTTTTTTGAAAAAAAGAATATTCTATTAATGTATTAACTATTGAGCTTGAAAGAAAATTCTTTATTTTGATAGATTTAAAAATATGTTTTTAAACTAAGCTATTCTTGAGGTTGAAAGAAATTTATTTAAAATGATATAAAAGTTTATTTAGTTGAAATGATATAAAAGATGTATTCCAATTATCGAACTGTGAGTATATGAATGTCTTATAACTGTTTAATTTTATTACTCTATTCATACTATTACAGTTTATTATTTGTATTTTAGTTTTTCAAAATTTAATAAACTCCTCCCTAAAGTAAAGGGTCCTTCAAAATGAATCATCTGATTTCAAAGTTCTGAATTTCCTCTAAGAAACGATGTAGAATGAGAAGTAATTCATTAATGCAAAGGGAAAATATGGAAGTTATTCTTTACAAGTGTACGATGTAACTTTCTTCAGTTACATAGAAAATTATATACTTTAAACTATTACATATGTAAATTTCTTTCAAACAAGTTTTTAAGTGTCAGTAGTAATTGATTGTACAATTCCAGAAATTCAATGTTTAAGTTCAAATAAATATGTGGCTTTTGGTGGCGAATTCATTTTATCTTTTACATTCTCTAAAGGAAGAAATAGCATGGGGCCATATCAGGTGACTTAGGAGATCAGATGTGTAACATCAAGTCATCTAGTCCACTGCAATTGATCTAACTGTGAGGTAGCTTCGAGGTAGCGTTTGTGTGATAACTTCTAGAAGAACACACGAGGGCTATCTTTTGTTAGCAATATAAATTTCCTTTGTATATGCATTTATTACTTATCAATCTGTTTCGCTTTCTTTTGAAAATATGGAATTTCGAAATTGAATAATCCATTGTGAACAGGCCTGTATTTATTCATATCTGATATTAAAGAGTATTTATTGTTAAACCCTTTTAAAATAAAAAAAAATGTAATGGAGAAATGCTTATAATTATTCAAAGTGTTTCAGAAATAATGTTTTGGATAATATTACAAAAAATTGATCAAAGAGTTATATTATATTCCGATGTACCAGATATGCTTAAAAAGCAATTAATATAAAATAAAGTCTCGTAATTCTACAAATTTTATTAGATTCGATACCATTATTCAAAAACTGAAATTTCATTTCTGATTTCTGTTTTACGAGGGACAGACAGTTAAATATCTTTTTCAAAAATTAAATTGAAAAAGAAATATTCTCATAAACATTTTATGGAAACTTAGATTCAGAAGTGCTTGAATATTTTTGAAATACACTGGAAATTTAAAAAGAAAAATACTCGAGACTTTTCTGTTTAAAATAAAAAAAAGTAGTAAAAGATGTTCAGAAAAAAATTTCAATTGCTAAACTATTCAATTCCTTAGAATTAATATGTTCTGCAATATTTACTGTTATGGGTCAAGGATATATTTAAATATTTTTCACACACTATTTACTTTAACATAATAATGTATTATTTATTTTCTCCCTATTAGAACACAACTGGAATATATGACTGCTACAATATAAGAGTTAATCTATATTCATTATAATTTTCATTAACTGCCTAACATGTGTAATTTAAGCCATTTTAACTTTGTACCCTAATTATAAAATTTTAAATTTAGAATTTTGAATTAAGTTTGTTAAAGCATCTACGGAGAAAAAAAAATTGATGCAATGTAATATTTATTGTTAAAGGCTATTTGAATCTTGAAAAAAAAGATGAAATTCCCTTATCTTTAGTGAATTTAATGTTTTATAATTAGTCGATGCATTTTGAATTATATGTATAATCATTTAACTTTCATATATAACTTAAACAAATTTTTTTATCATGGTGAACTAAAAATGGTACATTTTTTCCCTTTTTAACAGTACACAAAACAAAGTGAAAAAAATTCAATATGCAAGCACAAAATTGAAGAAAAATACTTTATTTATCATTAACAATAAAAATTATTCATGGTGGACTATTTTTTAATCATTTAATGTTTTTATGTGGAATTTTATTTTTTGGGGGTGACAGAAATGGTTTTCAATGTGACTTTTTTATAATCAAAATAATTCTAATGATTTCCATTTTATTTGAAAATCACAAAAATTTAAAAAAATGATTTTTATTTGTGATATAACAAAGCTATTTATGTGTCAAATTTATTTAATATGATAATTAATTAAAAAATTTGATATTTGGAATGTCTTTTCAGAAAAAAAAGAAACTTCGAAAATTCCTCTCATTCATTAACGGTGTAGTTATAAAAACCTATATATTATTATTATTTTATTTTATGTTTAACCATGAATGAAAATTTTATGTAAGAAACGTTATTTAATGTACTTTTTTAAAAAAAAAAAACACCCAGAGATACCTAGGTTCATATGAAAAACAATGGCGAAAACATTTTAAAAAGAAAAATTTGCGAAACTTTTTTTTAAAAATGTTACTATAAAAATTTCTGATATAAATGCATATTAAAATATTTGTATTAAATTTCATAAAAGTAAAATGTTTTTAATAATAAATGAATATTTTAGCTTTTTGTGTCACAAATCTTTTTATGGTCTCACAATATTGAATGAAAGTAATGTAATAAATAGAAAGTATTTTGATTTTAAATGAAAATTACTTATGGAATAAAATTCAATTTAATATTATTTTATTAATCTGCATATGTATCTAATTTTATAATGAATTCATTTACAAAGTAACTTAGGAAAATAATACGTCAATGTTGCATAGAATAAAACTTTCCTAATGAATGTGGTACAATCAATTACACAAATTTCTGAATGGGCTTAAGTTCTTAAACATCGATATTTTTTAAATAAAGCGTAATATGTATTTGAAAGATACCATGGTAAGCCATATTATATTTTTATAATATGGCTTAAGCGTGGCAAGCGTGGGCACACATAATTTTCGATAACTTGAAATATGTAAATATCATATGTATTAAAAATTTCTAAATTTAGCAATTTACTTGTAGAATAAAAGTTGTTTGCAGCTTACGACCGTGTACAAATAGATTTTTTTATTAGGAATTTAATGTTGGTTTAGTTGATTAATGGAGTATACCCACGCAGATATGTAGGAGTTATTTGAATTTTTTAATACAATAGAGAGATTATAATGTTATGTAAGTTTACAAAGAAATAGGAAACAAACGAAAAACTGAAATATTTAAAATAGAGTATATTTTATGTATAATAATATTGTAGACGTATCGTGTTGTACAGTACATAATATAACCTTTTCTTTATTAATATTCTTTTATTTATTAAATAGGTGCATATCTTAGTTAAAATACGTAATTAAAATATTTCTTTTAAGAATTGTCTCGATTTTTTTCCCATTTTCTAAATCATTTCTTCTTATTAGTAAATAAGTAAATTAAGATTTTTATTAGAAAATAAATTATAAAATGCGTATATAACTGAGAAATGAGTATAGAGTAAATAAATCTAGATGAATAAACCTTTGTGATGAATGCGAATTCTCATATTTGAGATCGATTGAAATTTACTTTCATATACATCGCAATGCCTGATCTTGCTTCAAATAAAAAGCTATTTTGTTACGTTAATGAATATGATGCGGACTACTTAGCAAAAAGTTTGGTTAATTTTTTTAATTTTACGATACTCTAGACTTATTGAGGAGCATTGCTAACATTAATTGTACTTTTTTTTGAAACACAATCAAGTAACAAGGCTCTCATACGTTCCATATTGCACTATGGGAAGAGTTTGAGGCCCAGATCCATTTTACTTGCACCTGTTCCATTCATTCCCTACAACTGGGAATTGGTGAAATTAGGACTCAAATTTATAACTAGAATTGAACAATAGAAATTACGTCTTTGATAATCAAGGATTTTTCACTATGATCTTTAATTAATATCTAGAACAATAGCAATGATGAACTAAAATAGTTAACTAAGGCTTTTGTCGGTTTTTAAAGTATACAAACATATACAACTTAGGTTTTCAATTGTAGCATAATAGGGAGTCTTAAATTCCGGTCATAATTATGTATTCGCAGTTAAAAACAAAAACAGCTCAATTTTCTTTTACATCAGATAATTTAATTAAAAAATTAATCTATATATTATGTTCATATTTATTTGAATAAATACAAAGCGTTAATTATTCCAACGTTGCAGTTTATGAGAGAAAAATTTTCAGAAGTATGCTCGGTGGTGGTAAAGAAAATTTGCCTTCGGCGAAGACGTTTTAATTCTGATATTTATAGAATTTCTGATAAGTCTGTTATCATTAAATGTATTAAGTGAATGAACTGGGCTTTTCGTATTGTTCAAATGAATGAAAAAAACCCAATAATGAAAATTTTTAATGCAAAGTCCTTTACGAGTCGGAAAAATGGAAAACCAAAACTACGGTGACTTATTCTGTTGAATCGGATATTAAGGTGATTGGGGATTAGAACTGGCAGACTAAGGCAAAAGGCAGGTTATCTTGGAGGAAAGAAGGCCTTGACCTTCCCAGAGTTGTGCTGTCAAATATGATGATGAATTACTCCAATGAGTAAGTGCACATAAAAATTGTTTGATTCAAACAAATCTACGTATAGAAATCAAATGCATTTCATACATTCTGCTTCGTATGAGCAGTAACTCATTTGAATTAACTTTTTCTTAAATATATGATTATGAACAGTTAAAATCTGCTAGATACCATATTTTGATGCAGATTTCATAATGAAAGTGACTATTTGCTGGGAGAATTTGTATATGTTCAGTCAAGATAGTTGTTTGTATTCAAAATTAGACAGACTCATCAAGACTTTTCCATCATGAGTCATTACTTGGGTGAAGAATTCGTACGATAAAATAACGGGCACCACAGTATTACCAATGTTCTTCGAGCCGGCCACATAGAGAGAATGAGTTCATTTTATTAAAACTCTGTTACTCGACGTGAGAGATTAGGACCAATAATTTTACAAGAAATGGCGTCGTAAAAAATTTAGCCCATAATTGGTTTTCGGAGATTCATGATGATGTTCCAGATGAAGACGAACTGATTGTATAAGGATAAATATTTTTGAGCATGAATATGTAAATAAACGAGATTTTTGTGTACATGAATAAATACTAATTATTATGCTTACTAAAAGTTAGTTAAATTCCTTGAAAAAAGCCCTAATGAGTGTTTTGCTTCAAAGATGAATAGAAACAGTCTCATTTTTGTAGGAAACATGGTATTGTCTTTATTAGAGGAAAATATAATTGAATTTCTCAGTGTATTGAAACAAAAGAAGTTTTATTGTTATGCTTATGCAAACGAATCTTGAATTGGTAGAAAATACCTACAATTAATAATCTTATCAATGTTCAGAAATTTTTTTGGCAGGAAACTTTTGCCATCTCATACCCCAACTTTTGCTATAGTGAGAAAGAATGTATAGGAGAGAATGGAGGAAGAACATTAGTTTCCATCAAACCTTAATTCTTCCTTAATGTGCAGTAAAAGGCAGTGAACAAGGAAAACATTGAGATGATTTCTGATTTTCCAGTTATCATACAGTTGGTCTTCTTTTCAGGTGTTTGTTGATTACTGATGAAGTATTTTCTTATTGTAAATAAAGGAGGGAATCAAGAAAACAGAAACATCACTTGCATCGTAAGCATAAATATTTTATATCATTCCGAATAGAATGATGTGTCGCAGATTTCTCTAAAATGAGGCATAACGAAATCATTTAATGGCAAGGAAAATATTTTAAAGTTGTTCTGATGTGCTGTGATAGTAATTGGAAAAGTGCTGGAGAAATTTTAATAAATGCATTTGTACAATTATTATGAGGTTTAAAAATATTTTATATGAATTACTTTAAAACGTAATTGGCTTAAGGGTACTTAAAATTTAGTTGATATTGCCAAATACAAAGGGATTTTGAGAGGAGAGAAAGAAAGAGACAGATGTAATGTCAACCTACACACAATATTTTATATCTAAAAATAGGGAAAAATCAGTTCAGGCAAATATTTTTTGTAAATTGCATCATACATTAATTTTTTGGATAGTGAAGTAAATTTCAAATATCTGAATACATAACCAAAAAAAGTCTTTACACCTGTAAAATTAAGTGTTCATAATTATTCGTAATAATTATAATGTAATACTAATGTTAAATCCTCTTTTACAAATTAATGTGACTATATATAACAGCTTAATTAATAAGAAATATTCTAAAGAAAGTTTAAAATGCTCCAATTTAAACACCAAACACATTAATTAAATGTGTTAATTCCTCGATTCCCCATGTATATTTTTGGTGTTTTAAAAAATGAGTTTCGATAGTGTTAGTATTTTTTACGTATTTGATTATTTTATCTAATTTCTTTTTGCTCGATTTTTGCTTAGTAATTCGATATAATGTCTTCCTTAGAGAGGTTAAATAAATACAACAAAAATAATACACCGGAAACTCAAATTTCATCTGAAATCATTGTAAAAAATTATATGTATTGTGGATAGGAAAAGTGTTTAGAGAATGTGAAGAGCCCTGATAGCTGATTATTATTATATGAATATGCATACAAGTATAATCTTTTTCTAATTATATATAAACAATAAGCGTACAAATAGTAATCCAATTTATTTTTTATTCGTAAAAATGTCAAAAATAATTCAGTTATTATTTTCTATGCTTTATTTTGAAGCATTGACAAATTGAAACTCGAAACTCATTCAAATGATATTGCTAGAGAGAAAAATAAATTGCATCCTAAATTGAAGAAGTGCAGCAATTCTTTTGTAAATAAAATATTGAAAAAAAAAAGGAAGAAGAAAAGAGAGAAATAAAAGTAAAAATGCAATTAATTTCCTTCCGATTTTTTTAAACATCTATACTTTCGAGATTTCAATACACACTTCATTGAAATGTTTCCAGTAAGACAGGAAGCAATATTTTTAATGAAGTTAGATAGATATAAAATAATTTATTTTGAAATGGGGAAGCTTAATTAATTCATATTTTAATGATTTTGAAGAAAATATCTTGAAACTTCTTTTGAGGCTAAAACAACACAAGGAAATGATTCTGATCCATGTTTGTCCAAGAGAATAAAGTTAATAATTATTATCATTTCACAAAAATTAACAATATAGAAGTAATTGTTAACATTAAATTTCATATTGACATAGACATTTATTTCGTAATTATTACTGGTTTTATTTTGTAATTGTTATTAGTGTAAAAAAGTTCATGCTTGATGAATAACTAAAAAATGATCTAATCAATTAGCTTGTATTTTATGTTGCTTTCTCAACGAACAAAAAGAAACATAATGTGACATTTAATAATTTAATATATTGCAGAATGATTTGCTTACGTTTTCTGTTAAGGCTATTGAAAAATTTTTATTATTATTTTTGTGAAAGAAGTGCTTAAGAAGAATTTTGGATTATCTTCAAGTATTTGAGATTATGAGCTTAATTTTAGTAATGTTGAATTAATATATTTCAACATCAAACGATTAAACATTAACATCAAAACTATTAAAAAAATTCTTTTAACAAAACAGAGTAAAAAAATATTAATAACTATTTTTTGGTTATGTATTGACTTTATATTTATTTTCAGAATTGGTATTATTTAAATGTATGCATTATAACTAATAATTGTAGCATATATTACTGAAAAATATGTCAATTTTAACGAAAATTCATAAACAGATTAGAGTTATTAAGTAAGACAGTTTTGAGAAACAATATGAAAAATGTTCATTTGTATTCTTATGAAATGTTTTTCTTCATTTTCTAAGCAAATATAAAATATATACAGTATCAATAAAATAACCAAAATATTAAAATAAAATTAATTAAAATATTGATAATATAATTCATTTTTTAGTTTCTGTAATTGATATTTATTAATTACTTGAAGGTTAAACATTAAAATTATAGAAGAAATAAGAAAACCAATTGCTTAATTTTAACTTTCAAGCAATAGTTTCTGCTGAATAATTATTTGCCACAAGAGCATTAGTATAAATCCTTGTAACATCACTTGGATTAATTTCTCCCAAATATCATCCAACTTTTAACAGCCTCACACGAAGAAGCAGACTAAGATCTTAATTATTTATATTTCTCTAAAATGTTTGTAACTTTCATCTCTAGAAGAGAACAAAAATGATATTATACTTGAAGTGAACAAACTATATTAACTATAAATAGGATAATTAAAATGGAAGTAACATAGTTAAAACTCATATCTAAGCTCGACTTGTCTATTATGAGGGAGGGCTCAAAAAGTTTGAAGATATATTGCATGGCTGAGATAAGTTGGTGTCACCAATTTGACTCCGATTTATTAGTTTGTTTTTGATTTGGCAACCATTTGCTGCCAAATCAAATTCAGAATGTTACTATGTTGAATTGTCACCCGTGATGATATCTGTATTCCACATTATCCGTCGGAAACCTAGCAGAAATTGATACAATGGATTACTTTCGGTGTGTCTGCTTCAGAGAAGTAGTAGACGACCCCGTTGACCGGAAAACAACAATGGCAACGAGTTTTTGGGAAGCGGAGTAGGTTAGGCTCATGGATTAAAAGGACTGTGAGCATGATATCATTCGTTAGATATAAGGCATAAAAATTTATGCCCAACACAAATATTTCATTACATTGAAAAAAATGTTCAACGAAATGCTTTCAAATTTTTGCTGTAGATGAAAATTATCACAACAAATATTCATTGCTGACCATTAAAATTGCAACGCTGTTAAGGAAATTAAATATATATATATATATTTATTGTAACCCAAATAATATGGTATGAAGACAAAATGTTTAAATATGCAAGCAGTTTGGGGATTTACAGAGGTGCCAAATTAGTAGAATCACCAGCCCCCTGGCAGCTAAGCTTGGGCTCTTACTCTGTTAGGCATAGAATCGTTCTGGATTTGTATGACAGAAACGGCAACTCGTTTCTTACTGTTTCAATTCTGTGCCAAACTCAATCAACGGTATTAATTGGAGAGGGGGGGTGGGCCAATCTCTCAGGAAAACCAGGACCAGATGTTTGCAATGGGTGATAGATCTGGAGACCGTGCAGGCCAGGGCAACAATAGAAACAATAGAATACCTTGTGTATCGAAGAAGGTAAGTACAGGTCGAAAACATATAGTCTTGCATTATCATGTTGGAAGAGGGCCTTTGGCAGACCTCGAAGGTAAGGCACAACTACTGGATGTAAGATTTCAGAAATGTACCGATTTGCGTTCAAATTACCATTGTTCCTAACTAGAGAAGTGCGTGTCGTGTACCTAATGACTGCCCAAACCACTACTCCAGTTTCAGAAACCCTATGCCAATAGTGATGCAAGTAGGCAACGAGCGAACCTCTCGGAGCCTCCAGACACGTATATGTCCATCAGAATACTGTACGCAGAACTGGGTTTCGTCTGAAAAGCCGAAATTGTGCCACTTCTGTTTCCATCTTTGTCATTCGGCTCACCAGAGTCGTCGTTTCTATCTAAGTTGCATTATCAAGGTAAGCCGAAGTAATGGTTGATGTGTTGACAGTCCAGGTTGCTGCAAATGTCGTCGCACTGTATAAGCGGAAATTGAGCGCTCTGGAAACATACCCATTTCCTAACTAATGGTCCATGATGTGGTTGTACCGTTTCGCAGGGCCGACCTCAATATATGTCTGTCCTCTCGTACTTTAGCCATGGGAGAGCGTTGAGATCCTGCATACCATTTAGTATGACCTGCAGCAGCCTATTCGAAAAGCGTTTTTCAAGGTCGGAGTTCGCTCAGAATGTCGTGTTACACCTCGAATAAGAAGAAATGCTTTCCAGAAAGTGTCGGAATTCGATAAAGGCAGGATTGTTGCCTATCGAGAATAGAGATTATCGTTCCGTGATCGTAATCCAACTATCGTACGAACATAGAATCAATTGGTTATCCCGAGAAATGCTCCATCTACCAGCTTATATGGAAATTATTATAAAACGCTTAAAATTTTGTTGTATAAAACTATTTTTTTATTCTCTTTCCAATAAAAAATAAACATGTGTGTACCGCAATTTGTTCTTTTTTTTTTGAAGTATGAACTACGCTGAATAATTTTGGCCCACCCTGTATTATGAAGGAATATGCCTTTTGCTTCAAAACAAATAGCTAATGTGATGTACACAAATTGAAAAGATTTTATATTGCACACATATTTATTACAATTTCATAACAATTGAATGATGTATTCTAGAGTTTGATCATTACAAAATTAGGAATTCAAAAAAAAGAGTTGGTCCTTCGCTGGCATTGATGCAACTTGTCGTTCGACTTGTTGTACACAGATAAATTACAGGATTGTATTCTATGGAATTTCTTGTCAAATAGTTTTTAGTCATCGGGATATATTGTGAACATTCTAGGATGTTTGCATATGCTTTCCCACCATGTCACAAATGAGATAAATCTAATTGTCTAGGATGTGTTCAACACGCTTGAAGACTACTCATAGAATTGTATGCTGAGTGTCACCTGTCATTTCTTCGTAGAAAAATTAATCCGGTTTGACACAAAAATAACTTCAACGCACGGGTAACTCTGAGGTGATGAAGCCAAGTACCATTGTAATCTGGCGAGTTAAGAGACGTACAGGACAACGTAAGCATCTTCACCTTACTATCCCCTGTTGCGGGTCTATGGCTGAGGGATCTGGTCTGGATATACTATTTCATTTGATAGTCAAAGCCCTAATCTAATCAATTGTGACTCATATACACTGCATGAAGTCTGAATTCTACGACTTATTGTGATGTCCTTCCTTTTCTCTCGCTCAGAACTTATATATTAATAAGACAACACTCATCTAACACATCAATCAATAACTCCCGAGACTAACCCAGAGATGGCGCTCGTAGTAAACCAGTAACCAGGTCTTTCTAGAGTACTAACCTTTGCTTGAAACGTGTCAAAATTTTAAGTCGATCGGACCAGAAACAGCTTTTTTGAAGTGAAGTGAAAAAGGTTTTTTCCAAGTGGGTGCCGCGATTGCTTTCGATGGAACAAAAACAGCAACGAGTCGATGATTCAGAAAGCTGTTTATCGCTATTTACTCGCAACAAAAAAGATTTCTTGCGAAAAAAAAAAGAAGAAAAAAAAAATTTTTTTTGGAAAAAAAAAAATATTTGGAAAAGCGTTGGAACGATTGTATCACCCTAAAAGGTGATTAACAAAAGGTGTTATGTTGATGAATAAAAAAAAATTTTGCAAAAAAAATGTTGTTTTCAATGTTAGACTCGGGAGTTATTGATCGATGTGTTATATACGGAAGTCCTACTATAAGGTTATCAAACGTTTACTTGGTCAACTAGATTACTTTACTGATATTTGTCCGCATAGAGTACATTTTTAACCTGATAGGACAGTGTATATAACCATACTAAATGTCTCCAATACAGCCTAACCGTTGGAAACAATTTCACAAGAAATCTCACTGGATACCATCCGGGAACTTTGTCAAGATTTGGTCATTCTCTTCATTCCAGGCAAGATGAAGATGAAATCTTGTTTGACTTTCTCACTTTGTAACAATGAAAATATGGAATAAGTCATCTTATGGTTCTGGAATCATAATTGCTTATTTTTTATGCTTGTTCATCCCTTCCTCTTATTTTTGACGCAAATGGTATGATTAAGATAGTAAAAAAATTAAAAATTTAATTTGTTTTAAAAGTATAGGATAAAAATCATGCAAAATACGAGAATAGTTATTATTACAAATATGAGGAAATTGGTAGGAGTAAAGAAAAATTAGAAATATGTTAAAGTACTTCGCTCTCTGTACAATAACGAATTAAGATAATGATATAATCTCTATTAATATCTTATAAAGTATTATAACGTGAGTATTTGTCATAAGTTACAAGAAATTTAAAAAAAAAATTAAACTTAATAAAAGTAATATTAAACGAACAAAAGCTTCTAGGTAACTGCCCAGTTTGACTATACTAGTATTTACTCTGATTTTTCCAGAACGGTCACAATTACTAGAGTGACTTAAGATTGATTTATGTAATATCATCTTTTGTATACATTACTGATAATAAGAGTTTAAAAAATCTTTATTTTTCAATAATTCATAAGTTTCGAGTTAAGTAATTCACCAGGACATTTGAATAAATTACAAAGTTCTCAGAATATGCTAATTTTTCAACATTAGAACTACATGATTCGAATTCTAGGTTCGTCGTGGGATTATGAAGAAAGATTTTTAAAGTGAGGAAAATCTTTTTTGACATTATATTGTAAGCTTTCCCATTATCCAATATTTTTTACATCTTGTCTTGAAGTACTCTACTTATTATATTTCTAAAATCGGCATAATTGCAGAAAAGTTTTCAATACTTGACCTTTTATTTATCTTAATTTGAAAGAAACTGCAGTAAGTTCAGTATTTTGTAAACATCACTTGCAAGCATACAATAACAAAAAAATGGCAAGATATATAAAATTCTTTTTTTTGCTAAACACTCAAGCGTTATTTACAACTATTTTTTACAGTTCTTAAAACAAGAATACGAAGTTTTATTTTAAAAACCCCTCTGTTCTTCAGTTTTATATCAGTACTTCAAATGTAAGCCTCCAGTATTCTATCGTGTGAAAAAAGAAATCTAAATAAAACAGGTACAATACCTAAATAAAACAAAGCAAGGAGAGAGACATAAAAACTCAGTCAATAGGCTTTATAAAACATAACTAACTTATTTAATTAAATAACACAACTGAATCAATATTTTTGCTTTTGAGAAATAATAATCATTATTTATGAGAAAGACAGTAAACTCCATGGGCGATACTTTTATAAATCTGTCTCCAGATAATTTCAAAAACAAATAAATAAATATAAACTTCTCTTCAACTTTAATAGCATTCGGGACAATATAAACAAAATTTTCATTTCAAAAATATATATTCTAATACCTCTTTTAAAATTAAAAATTTAATACTTTCGTAACGTTCGATTACTTCTATCCCGCTCTTGTGCTCTAGTATAATTAAATATAACTAATTCTAAAAGTCAATAACTGATCCAAACACACTCAAGTATGCTTCAGCCTAACTATTTATTTATCAATTACTATAATACAATATTACTCTTTGAACACTCTAGTTATATCACTAAAATAACACACTCTTACCAAACCCTTCCAGTTGGGGTTGCTTTTCTCCGTCAAATCCTCAGTGACAGCTATAAATAGTAACTACTCCTGGTATTATCGGCCTTTTGTTAGAAATATTCTCAGAGTTACACACACTCTTTCTTTATCCTCTAAATTTCACTTTACTTATATATCACTATATCTGACTTACTTCACTTTATTTCCACCTGCATCTAATTAAGATAATCATGTTTCATTTGGGTTTGGAAGTATTACTATTTCATGCAATCAATCTCAATTAAAGTTCCCAAGGTTAGTGAGGAGAAAATTACGAATAGCCTAATGTCACACTTTTTAAAAATTTTAAATCTTTTAAAAATACACAAAAATGGAAATATTATTGCAAAAAAAATTAGGAATAAAATTTTATAAAAAACTAAATTGAACTCTTAGATTACTCCTTGTTTTACTTGAAAGGGTGACATTTATTTACTACCATTATAATTAAGGCAAAAATAATTATTTAAATTAAAAAAATTGAAAGTTTTCTATAAATTAATTCCAACCAAGTTAGTAAAATATAATTTCCTTCACTTATTACTTATTGGTGTTTTTTTCCTTATAATGTTTGCACACAATAGAGAATGTACAAAAGCTTAACATTAAATTTTCTTACATTGTTTTATAAAATTAAGGTCAGTTAGGTAATCACTTAAGGAAAAAAAAAATCAATAAGAAAAAATTTAAATATTTAAAAACTATTAATAACTATTAATAACTATTAACTATTAAATATATAAATATTTATAATTTCATATAAAAAAGATGTCACCAACCACACTGATCAAGTCTTGAAGATTTTCACGGTATTAATTTATTTTTACTTACTATGACAGAAATTATAATCTCCAAAACTCAAAGAAATTAATTTAAATCACCAAAGAGAATGTCTTGTTTAACAAGATTAATTAGAACACTTCTCATTAACAAATAGAATCCAAGAAATTCTTTTTCTAATGAAACCAGACGTTTTCGAAAAAATAAAGATGTTATTTGGAATACATCAAGATATAGCTTGTGTAATCATAAAAATAACATGGCAAATAAAACTAGTTTAATTGAGAAAACTATTTGGGGAAAATAAATGTTCACTTCTATTATATATATATATATATATATATATATATATATATATATATATATATATATAAGCTCCAATCTCTTGAAAAATTATAATCAGTATTTTCTTGAGTAGACTTATAAGAGGATTATGGGCTTGAATAATCCCTCTATTTGTACTACGTTGTGAAGTATTCGATTTTCCCACGTTATCTTGGACAAAAATTTTAAATTTGAAGAATTTAAATAAACTTTGCGTGATGGATTATATTACTCATTATCGTAGTACATAAGGGAAAATACAATTAAAACTGTGAAGAATTTATTCAAATAAAAATTTACGTGCTTGTTTTAAAATTGGATACTCGATTGATTAATTAATTAAATATGTTTTAGTAATTTGAGTTTATTATGCATATTTACATTGTAATTAATAATAAAAAATTACATAAAATTCTCTATTTAGGTATGATATTGTGCTATATTTCTTCAATTTATTAAAGTGAAAGTTTTGCCAAAAGGTAATTAAAATGTATAATTATACTGATATATATATAAATTATGGATGTATTTTTATTCATATGTTATAACAACCTCAAAACTAGGAAACATAATTTTTCTTTTATTTATTTACATCTAATTAACTGTTTTCTGAAAAACTGATGTAAATTTTCACAGGGATTGACATTTTTATAAGAAAATACATTTTTTTGTATGAAAAATATAAACTGAGCCCGAAAGTTTTAAGTCTTTCGTGAAAAAAAATTAGCATTAAGATTATTGTACGAAACAAATGGCAATAAAAGCTTAGTCCATTTTGAACTCTCAAGATATTTTTCACCTTTTATTCATTACATCTTGTGCCGATATTTCCCTGTTTAATTTGTTTCGAATTGCATTTTTTGGATAATTTGAGAAATCTTTATTCTTCTATTTTATAGCTGATTTACAACATGTCATTGCTGACTGTATTACTTTTTTCTGGTTTTTCTAATACATATTTTTAACAATTAACCCAATTTGAAAACAGTGGATAATTCATTATTTCCCTATTTCTATGCTCGTTTTGAAGCATGTTCTTCTTACTTTTATGTAACTCTGCGTTAAACTCCTTCATGTACTTTATTTCTATATGTACGTTTGTATATCTTTTTAGTCATCTTTACTTATGTTAATTCTTCTTCTGTCCTTTGACATTATTATCTTCTTGTGAATCTCTTCGTGCCTTTTAGTACCTTTTATTTCTCATACACCTTTTTTTCTTATCCTGCTGCATTTTTTGTATACATGTCTTTTATTACTGTGTAGAGGCCATTTATTGAGTTATGGTAAATTTATTACATGACGTCTTATGTTTCCTGTACTTTTTATTTCGTGTTTGCTTTTCTTACATGCCTTTAGTAACAAATGGATTCTGTGAAAAAATAAAGTAGTTGGTCACTTTGAATTAATCCAAATATCAAGACAAGTTTTGATATCTTCATAAAAATGTTTCTCTCTCCGGAAAGGCTACTATACATTGATTGAAACTATTCATGGTGTGAAGGAACAACATTGGTTAAATACGGTGGGTGGGGAAACACGTCTTAATGAAAAGCTACCAGAGTCTTGGAAGATGTGGGCACCCCCTACTACTTGAAAAATAAAATGTTCGTGACTTTTTGCATATTTTAGATGCTTCTGCCTCAGAGTTTCAGTATAATTAATTAACTATCATTTGTAATGTTCATCAGTAATTGTTTTATTCTTTTGAAACAGTATACAGTAGAGAGAACTTGCACTTATTAAATCTTATTATAGTAACACAACATGATATTACTTATAATAACACAATATACTTTCACGAATATTTTCATTCGGTATCGGTGGATTTAGTTCATCTAAGCGTACCGTTGCCTTTTTACATTTAGGATTGTATTGTACCTTTTTCCTTTCATTAGGATTTAGGATTGTAATCCACATTTTCAACTTATTTATAACTTGAGGAAGTAAAACGCTTTTATAATTTTATTTCTTTTTAAGCTGACTATTTACAAACGGGGTTTTGATATTGAAAGTACTTTTGTTGCAGTTCATATGAGACCTATACTCAATGCTTTTGAAGAATTTCATTGTATGAAGATGGTTTGTTCAGGTCATACATAAGCAATAGAAAATTGAAATCGCGCTTGGCAAGTATCTTACTACAGTCGTGCTTTCAATTTTCGTCTTGAAGATTTTTGGTTATTTGCGTGCTCGGTTTTGTCATGGGTAACGAAATCATGATTTTTGAACAGTCAGAACCCCTCTTCACAAGCCATATTCGATGGAATATGGTAATTTCAAATTTCAAAATCAGATTATATGTTTTCAGACAGTTTCTTTAAAATAACCAAAGCTTTCCACAAATGTCACTTTTCTTGGCTCTAAACGCCATTTTCATTAAACAAAAGTTATTGTCAAAACTTTAAATGTGTACTGCATCCTATTTATTAAGTGATATCGTCACATCTGTTTAATAAACTGCTGTTTGTAGAAAATGCAACACCATGAAGGAATCATCAGAATCAAATGAAATTCGCAGCAAATGTCAATTATAGGATATTATGCAAATTAATAAAGTTTCAGAGCCATCGCGCGTGCGCGGCGTGCGCAGCGCCCTCTGAATTGATGCTGAAAGCGTATAAATAAAGTGCTGTAGCGGGACGTTGAAAAAAGTCTATGATTATTTGTTAGTGGCAAACGTTTAGTGAGACCTGAGTATGCCTCCACGACGGAAGAATAAGAAATTCAAGCAACTTACGGAGTTTGAACGAGGGAGGATAATCGGCCTTCGAGAAGGAGGATTTTCCTATCGCGCAATAGCAGCTCGTATGCAGCGGAACAGTTCCACAGTGATGCGAGTTTGGAAGCAGTGGACCGACGAGCACCGAACAACTCGAAAAACAGGCACTGGACGACAGAAGGTGACGTCAGAGCGCGATGATCGACACCTGCTCCGCATGGCGGTGAATGATCGCACAGCTTCCTCCAGGCAGCTGGCAGCACGTTGGTCTACTGCTACAGGTGTACAATTGTCGGCTTCGTCAATTCGTCGTCGTCTGCTGCGCCGTGGATTGCGTGCAAGGGTGCCTTTATACAGGATTCCCGTCACGGCGAATCATCGACGGCTGCGTCGGCAGTGGGCTCTTGAGCACAGAGACAGGCGAGCTGATTGGCACCAAGTTGTCTTTTCAGATGAATCACGCTTCAATTTGTGGACCCATGATGGCCGTGTTCGTGTTAGACGTTATGCCGGTCAACGCTGCCTTCCTGAGTGTATTATTGAACGACATAGTGGTCGAACACCCGGAGTTATGGTTTCGTATCATGGACGATCCAATTTGATACGAATTGAGGGTAATCTCAATAGCAACAGGTACGTCCGTGAAGTGCTACAGCCCGAAGTCGTTCCTTTCCTTCAAGGCATCCCTGGAGCTATCTTTCAGCAGGATAATGCACGCCCACATGTTGCGCGGACTGTTCGAGACTTCTGTTCAGCACAACGCATGCAACTTCTTCCTTGGCCTGCTTATTCACCGGATATGTCGCCTATTGAGCACGTGTGGGATATGGTTGGTCGGCGTCTCGCTCGTGATTCGCGTCCTGCAGTTTCCAAAGACGAACTTTGGTTGCGCATACAAGCGATATGGAATTCTCTTCCTCAAGCAGATATTCAACATCTGTTTGACTCCATGCCACGTCGTATAGCAGCACTTATTGCAGCGCATGGTGGCTGCACCAAATACTGATTTCGGACGCTTAATTTGTTTCTTTTGTTTTGAAAATTTCATCATTTATTTGTATCAGTACAAGTCGTTTCTGCATTAAATTTCATTTGATTCTGATGATTCTTTCATGGTGTTGCATTTTCTACAAACAGCAGTATACTATTGTTTTTTATTCAGCTCATTAAGCTGAATTATTAAAGTCATTTATTAATAAGGAGTGAAATAATATTCAGCATATGATTTAGTATCTAAATGATATTCTCATACTTTACTTCTATACATGCTTTTCCATATCCATCAGATTTCGTAATTTCTAAGATGCTTTTTATATATCTTTTGGAGCTTTGTTCTTTTTTTTTTTTTCTACATATACTTTATTAAATATTTGCCTGAGATCTAAATGTAAATGAATAAAACTTAGAAACAATCAGTGGTTTAACTTTATAGATTTAATTTCGTTACATAATACTATTTTTGCCTCGGGAATTTTTAACAACCAACAACTAAGACATAATGAAGTCAAAGAAACATTGAAAATATAGATGAATAAAGGAAATAAATATTTAAAAAAACACTTTGGATATAATACGATTTTTATTTTTAATATGTTAATAAACTACATTTT
Source organism: Nephila pilipes (assembly GCA_019974015.1). Lineage (NCBI taxonomy): Eukaryota > Metazoa > Arthropoda > Arachnida > Araneae > Nephilidae > Nephila > Nephila pilipes. The sequence continues at coordinate 21,975 of BMAW01040866.1, forward strand.
TTAAAAATTTTGCTGATGATGGCTTAACGAAATTTTACTTTAAAATTGCTTACATTTTTCCAAAAGTTTAGTCTAATTTCAAATAATTTAATACGATACATTTACAAAATAAAAAATAATTAATTAATATATCAGAAGGTTAGACATATTGCACTAACGAATAAACATTTATTTTATATTTGAGTGCATAATGCTTATCTAAAAATTAACAGCCTTAAATTATTTTTGTTATAGATTAAAAATATTTTGGTGGGAGTTTTTTGTCGGGTTTACAAACTAGCATGTAAAATTAGCCAGTGAGGTATTTTTTCGAGAAGACATAAGTAAGAATTAATTAAATAATACGTTTCTTAAACTTTCAGGTTTGAAAATAATTTGTAAGCGTTTTCATATCATGAAGAAGAATAAGACATTCTAATATTTGGAAACCATCCAAAATTCAGAAGTAACAAGTATTGTTTACAATTTTAAAAGTTCTATTATGGAAAAAAAATTTATGGTATATATATTATGGTACTAGTTGATACCCGCCCGCTTCGCTGGACAGACGATAATATAATATTTTGGAACCTATATCTAAGATATCAAGAATATTTTCAATTTTTAAAACCCAAATTTAAAATTTTATTAAATTGATTATCTATAATAATGGTTATCTTCGAAAATCAAATATATGAGAAAAATAAAAAAAAATTAGTTAAAAGTCACCCCATATATATATATATATATATATATATATATATATATATATATATATA
>BMAW01040868.1:0-11164 GCA_019974015.1 Nephila pilipes
TTTATTTGTGCTCTATTTTATTTTCCTATTTTATTTTGTTTTATTTTGTTTTATTTGTTTATTTTGTTTTATTTGCTCTTATTTGCTTATTTTATTTTATTCTATTTTATTTTATTTAGAGCCTATTTTATTTATTTTATTTATTTTAGTTTATTTATTTTATTATTTTATTTCCTATTTTATTTTATTTATTTATTTTATTTGCTCTGTTTGTTTGTTTTGTTCGTTTGTTTGTTTTGTTTATTTATTTTATTTATTTTATTTCATTTTATTATTTTATTTTATTTATTTATTTATTTTATTTATTTATTTTATTTATTTATTTTATTTTATTTTATTTATTTATTTTAAGTTTTATTTTATTTCTATTTATTTATTTTGTTTATTTGTTTATTTTAAGCCTGTTTGTTTTGTTTGTTTGTTTGTTTTGTTTTATTTTATTTATTTGTTTTATTTTATTTATTTGTTTGTTTTATTTATTTTATTTGTTTATTTTATTTGTTTGTTTTGTTTGTTGATGAAATTGTCTGTTCATTCTAAGCTCCATTCTATTCGTCTTTTTGCTCCGTTCCGGTTCGTCGGTCTATCATCTATTTGTCTGCTCCGGTTCGTCTCGGCTATCTTCCACCTATCTTAGTTTTAATTGTCTGCCTCCACCACAATTGTTCATCTGCCCATTTGACGACGATACCGGATACTGGTTTGGCTCACACGAATGATATTTTACCTATCTATCTATATTCATTCCATTCCAGCCTTGTTTCATTCCATTTCATTCCATTTTATTCGCCTGCTCGTTCGTTCGTTCGTCTTTGCTCGTTTTCACCTGTTCGTTCTGCTCCGTTCAGCCCGTTCGTCTGCCTGCCTGACTGAATGGCTCCGTTTGTTCGTGTTCGTCGTTCGATGTTGTTTGTTCGCTCGTTCGTTCGTTTTCACCTTTTGCTACCTGTGCCTACTGGCCTTATGTTGCTCATTTCGCCTATTATTTGGTTACTATTTTATATTTTATTTTATTTCCATATTTTATTTATTTTATTTTTCTAGTTTTATTTATTTACTCTATTTTATTATTTTATTTTATTTTATTGTTTCTATTTATATATTTTCGACATTTATTTGTTTTCTCATTTGTTTTATTTGTTTTATTCATGTCTATTTTATTTATTTTATTTTATTTTATTTATTTTTTATTTTATTTTATTTGATTTATTTATTATTTATTTATTTATTTTACTATTTATTCTATTTTTGTTATTGTTGTTTGCCTGTTGTTTTGTTTTGTTCTGTTTGCGTCATTTGTATTTCCATTATCTATTTGGTCCTATTTTATTTATTTATTTATTTTATTTTATTTCTATTTTATTTTATTTATTTATTTATTTTATTTATTTTATTTATTTTATTTTATTTATTTATATTATTTATTTTATTTATTTTATTTGTTATTTGTTTTATTTGTATTCTTGTTTTGCTATTGTTTGTTCATGTTTGTCTGTTCTGTGTTTTCATTATTTGTTTTTTATTTATTTTATTTTATTTATTTCCATTTTATTTATAGCCCATTCATTCATCTGTCTGTCTGTCTATCTATTTATCTATCTGTCTGTCTGTGTGTCTATATCTATATATATATATTACGTAAACAGTATGGCATGAAGACAAAATGATTAAATTTGCCAGCAGTTTGGGGGCTTACACGGGTTCGAAATTAGGAGTAATTAGGAGGAGGTAGGGCTGTTTTAACTGCCGCTTCTGGCAACTAAAACAGCCCTTACCCGGTTAGGCATGAAGTCGAACTGGGTTTGGATGACAGAAACAAGTAACTCAGTCCAACCGGCTTCAAGTCTATGCCACACTTTAACAACCGTATTAATTGGAGAGGGGTGGCGAAACAATTTCTCAGTAACCCATGACCAGAATTTTTCAATGGGTGATAGATCTAGAGACCGTGCAGGCCAGGGCAACAATCGAATGCCTTATGTATCGAGGAAGGTCAGAACACGACGTGCAACATGTGGTCTTGTATTATCTTGTTGGAAGACGTCGCTTTGGCAGGCCTCGAAGATAGGGCACAACGACTGTACGAAACATGTCAGAAATGTACCGATCTGCGTTCAAATTATCCTCAATCCGAATTAGAGATGTGCGTGTCGTGTACCCAATGGCTGTCCAAATCATCACACCAGGTGCAGGGTTCCTATGCCGAGATCGAATGCAAGCTGGCGAAGGAACGACCTCCTCGGAGCCTCCACATACGGCCATCAAAATACGGTACCGCAGAACCGGGAAAAGACAACTCCTTACCACTCCAGTATCCAGGTTTGTCGCTCGGTGCACCGAAGTCGCCGTCTCTCTCTGTACTGCATTGTCAAGGGAGGCCGAAGTAATGGTCACCGTGCTGACAGTCCCCGCTACTGCGAAAGTCATCACACCATACGAGCGGATACTGGATGTGCTGCAAACATGCCATTTTCTGAATAATGGTCCATGATGTGGTTGTATGGTTTCACAGGACTGACCTCACAGTATGTCTGTCCTCTCGAGCATTAGTCATGGAAGGGCGTGGAGATCCTGCAAGCCGTTCAGTATGACCCTCAGCAACCTATTGATTCCATATTCGCATGAAAGTGGTAGGGTTTCGACCAGTGCGATGGGCAATATCATGGAAAGATTATCCACGCTCTCGGAAGGGAACGATCCTGCTTCTATGGAATTCCGACACTTGCTGGGAAACATTTCTTCTTATTCGAGGATTAACACGATATTCTGAGAAAACTCCAAACTCACAAAGTGCTTTCCGAATGAGAAATCCATTACGCGACTTTTCTTTTATGCAGTGTTTCAGAGGTCGTTTCTCCCTCCTGCGCGCTGAAATACTAATTATTTCAATATCCTAACTCTTTTTTCTTTCATGTGATTTTGAAGTTCGAAGTCTAAACTCGAGTGCCACTCGGGTTGCCGTTATCGATGAAGTGAGAATTTCTTGGAGTCGACTTTTAACTCGCTGAGCTATAAAAATACCATCTATATACGTTCGTGGTCTTTTCAGATATTATCTATGAACTTTTTATTCTCGAAAAACAGTATAGATGAAAACACCAAACAGAGATAAGTATATAAAAAGGTCTAGAATTAGATTGTTTTTGTTTGGTTTTAATTACATCGCACTAGAAGCAACACGATGACTATTGGCGACAGTCCTCGTAATTTTGAGCCTTCTAGAATCAGAACTTAAATCTAAGCTTTCTGTAGCCATATTTTGTGTGTGTTTACGGTGTCTCTTAAAAAGATTTTTAGATTTATCAAAGGCAGCGGAAGTGTTTGACAGAGTTATCCGAATCAGATACAGATGAAAATAATCCAGAATATCAGCCATAAAAATGATGTTATCTTATGCATTTTTGAATTTAAAACATGCCTTTTTCAATAATTCCTCATCAAAATTTAATTGTTAGTACATTTAAATAGTTCCTTAATTATGAATAAAACAGTTTGAAGTTTAAAATAAAAATATTTAATAAAATATATATCTTCCAGGTACTTAAAAAGAAATCACGAAAAAACATCCTCAGACGAGAGATGCGATCAGAATCGCTCAGATCTGAAAGTGTTCACGCGCAATCCTTTACGTACGCAAGCGTGATTTTATAAATAGATGGTCACACAAAGACTTCCGCTCCTTCCATTTTAGCACTGTTTCAAGGTCCATAGTAGGGTTAGCACAATTTAGCAAGACTATGTGGTTTTTACTAATTAATCAAAGATCACGATAGATGGTGCTGCTAGAGCTTCACCTAAATATACACTCATGGACAAAAAAATTTGCGCACCAAGGAGTCCTCAAAATGAAACGAAATTTTACATACGGAATGATTACTTTGATATAAGTAAATATTTAGAAAATCAAAGAAAAAGGATCATTTATTTCAGAGAAAAAGGCAAAAGAACGGAGGATTTAATACCCTGTTGAACCCCTTGTAGCGCGAATGCACGATGCAATACGGTTGGCCGTTGAGGCATACAAAATCTGTATGATGTCTTGAGACATTTCGTTCCATATTTGCTGTAACCTTGCCTCTAGTTCGTTCAAACTCGTGGGATGCCCAACTCGCCGTCCCAAATGATCCCAGATATGCTCTATTGCAGACAAATCTGGGAATCGGGCAGGTCAAGGAAGGGTAATAACAGTGCGGAGACAGTCTTGTGACACCCTTGCCGTGTGAAGGCGAGCATTGTCTTGTTGAAAAATGGCTCCTGGGAGCCGTTGCATGAGTGGCAACACATGTGATTGCAGGATGTCATGGACATACCGCTGGGCTATCATGGTGCCACGGATCAATACTAGGGGTGACCGTGTATTGTAGGCAATGGCACTCCATACCATCACACCAGCTGTGGGAGTTGTGTGTCACTGTAAAGCAAAGGCAGGATTGAGGCGTTCACCACGGGGTCTCCACACACGAACATGATTGTCATCACTTTTGAGATTGAATCTGGATTCGTCGCTAAAGACGACCTGGTTCCATTCCGCTGCAGTCCAGTTTCCTCGTCCGCTGCACCCCCCGGAACTGAGGCGTCGACGTATAGGCGTCAAGGGCAGCACACGTAATGGGCACCGCAATCCCAAATGTCCTTCAGCCAGGCGCCTTTCGTATGGTTTGAGAAGACACAGGGACCCCTAGTGAAGGTGCTACCTGTGCCTGGATGGCGGCCTATGAAGCAGTTGGCTGTAGGCGTGCATTTCTTACGATGTGACAGTTTTCTCAACGACTGGTCTGTCGAGGGCGTCCTGAGCCTGGTCTTCGTGTAAATGACATCTCTTGGATCCATTGGTCCCATCACTTCCTCACAACACAATCACAGTGGCCTAATTGACGAGCTACTCGCCTAGCTGACCACCCAGTTTCCATCATGCCGATGATTCTCCCCCTCTCAAACTGCGACAGCTGCTCATATTGTCTTCGAAAACGGCGTAATGGCATGTCTACCTCAGCTCTTCCTTTGTAAAAGATTCAGCACGCTCAAACAAGCTTTGGTTACCTTTTTTATACTCCACGGAGAACGACGTTAAAGGCCTTCTACCGGCTATACGTAATGCGCAATCAGCTGCATTTCTAATCATCTTCATATCTTCCCGACATGTACCTTCATGCCAAGTTTCGTTACGATCCCGCAATTATTTCTTGGTGCACTAATTTGTTTGTCCATGAGTGTATATAAAACGAGAAGAAGTTGTAAGGAGGGGGAAAAATCTATGTGCAGTCTAGGCCCAAATACCTCCTCAAAAGTTTGAATAGAATAGTTCACTTTGCTCTCCTTATTCTGTTTTCTGTAATCAAGAAGCTTTTATTCTGCAAAAGAACACTAACCTTATGACCAGAAGTGCTAGATTCCCAATTAGGAGCTTAACTTCTAGACAAAGTCTTACAAATAATACCTGTATCTCATTTGTATCATATAAATGCTCGACGCCGTATAATTTTGATACAATTTTGAATATATCAGTAAGTGTTTATTCTGCCTTTGAGTCCCCTGATAACTTCTAACTACGTAAATCTAACTCAAGGATGCCATGTCGTACTTTCAAATTACATAATCACCCATAACTCGTCTAAAAGGAACACAAACAAATTAGGATTTGCAAAAGTTTAGCCTTTTTGCAAATGAATGGTCTAGAAAGAGGGACTCCATTTCTCGGGGGGACCTCTTACGTGTCTTTGTTTTCAGTCATTTTCATAGACTTTCTGGACAATCTGCTATCGTCACTCTCCGGGACAGATACAAAGCTTAGAATTGAAGTCCTATTTTTTTTTCTAACATCAAAAATAGTTGACTTCCTTACGTTATGCAGTGCTCGAAACAATTTTTCGTTCACTATTATAAGTATTGAAAGCACTAAAACATAACATGATACATAAATTTCAAAGACAATTGTAATGCAACTAAGAACTTTCAGACAGAATCCTCTCTTTAAGACATCAACCAAAAAACTAATAATTTTAAGCTGGATTGCACAAATTCCGAATGTAAAGCTTTTTCAAACGCCATCAATATTAAGTTAATATTACCGGCATATAAAGAGGTTTTGCAACTAAAACCCATTATCAGAGTACAACCTCAAACTTTTTGTAGGAAACCAAAGTTTATTGCCAAATTATCGAGGAAGGAAAGTGCTCAAAGGAAATCTCTTCAAGAAATAACAAACGACCTGTCTTCATCTAAGGCTGTTGTATTATATGTGGTCAAAAAGATATGGTCATCGAGAATGTAAACATGAACTTACCGCCTCGTTCCATTCTATACGAATTGAAACGCTAAGATTGATTCTAAGATTTCTCTACAAACAGTTGGAAGAATATTTGCCCTTGACAATATATCATTTAGAGAATGGAATGGATTTTCCGAGGAATTGGATAAAAAATAAACAGCGATTGTATGATGTGATATTTACTGAGGAAAATCAATTTTCTAGAGATGGCCTAGAGAATGAGATGTCCTACAAGAAAATAAAAAGTTTAAGAGAAGTATTCCTGGTAGGAGAAAACGAACAAATCATGGCATAGGTATTCTTGTCAAACCTGGAAGGACATCTCCTGGAAATATGTAAGTATACAGATGAGGCGCAAGACAATTTCTTGTGGCATAAAGCCTAGTCTTGGATGAAAAACTCTTCGGTTGGTGTGTTCTTCGATAAAATTATTGCTCTGTCCCCATCGCCAATTGCATCAAGACCATCTCTGAAAATGATCATTTTACTCTGATCGTCTCACAGCGCTGACATGAAAGTGATTGAAAACTTAGGGTGGAATATCTGACATTACTTATTAACCCGTAACAGGGGAGGTGGAAAAGTAAAATATAATAGGGGACGTGCAGTTTTATAATAGGAGACTTATATTACAATATTTCTTAAAATTATTATTAATATTTCTTAAAAATCATTTAATTAAAATATCATCGTGTTATTACATTTACAAGTTCTTTGAACTTTGAACTTTCAAAAAAAATTAGTCCTTAACATTTTAAAAAGTAAAATCAAAAATTTTCGGACTCAATTTCGCCAGAGCCTTAGAATTTTCGATAAGAATCATATGCTACGGTAGATTTTGTAAAATTAATAATAAAAACGAATATGTCATGTATTAATTATTGTGTTTTATTTATTTAATACGTAAAGCAATTTTCAATAGCAGAAAATTCAATGTAACACAATACAGAAAATTTTTGACAATACCAGAACTATCGGTACTTCATGAATTTCCCAGAAACAAAGAATTTAGTCCTCGTCTTCTGTAACACATTCATTGTATAATATTTGCATGCATTTCAAACAAGCAGATTTTTGGTAAGATAAGCATAAATGTGCTGTCTTTCTGTTCTAACTTGGAGGACACAAGCGATGTGTTTTCCTTGATTTGAACAACAGCTTTTTACGACACCTGCCCCACCCTCCAAGACACCGCTTCCCCCCCCCCCCCTAAAATCCATTTTATCATCAGGCGCAGTTCTCAATTTATTCTTAAATGTTTAACTCTTGTATGTAGTAATGGTAAACCAAATTTGTCCATATTACAATTATGTGTAAGAGTTCATCAGTAAAAAGTAGTTCCCGCACATTTTTTGGATTGGAATCATCAATTTTTCCTTAAGATCTCTTACTCCAAAAAGTGTTACTATGTTGCAAGCTGGAGTTCAAACATTTCAATTAGGCTCAAAGGATGGCCATTTGAATCGTTTCTTAAGCAGTAGTATTTTCTTTTAGTGCATAGAAATCGTTGTCATCTGAAGAAATGCCCAAGTCTGTAGAGTGGGAACTTTTATAGACAAATTCTTTTTCACAGTAATCTCCGGTAAAATTACTTCATCTAAAATCTTATTCAGAGTAACACGGATCAGATGGATGAATCAGTTCTTCTTGGACCTAACTTCATAGCCATGTGTACTACAGCCGAAAATTGTAACTCTCTGAAAGAGAGGCACGGTCTCACAGGCCGTTCTTGAAAGATGCGATGGAATTTCAACTGGATGCACGTGCCAAAGCATTGTAAGAAGAGGGGATTATGTTCAAGGTAACAAAAAATGCCAGAGAACAAATCCATTCTATTGGACCAAGCCTGTAATGGGGTGATAGGAGGGATATATATATTGAGCTATCTGTAAGATCACACTTCCCCCGTTATGGGATAAAATGGATCATTTGATCAGAATGGAAAATTGTGACAAAATAAGATATTTAACGCTTTATAACAGGTTAATCAACAATCTGTAAAACAAATCGAAACAAATAGCAAGGTCAAAATTTGAAATTTATTTAACAGCATGAACTCAAGGGTACTACAAGAGATAGAAAATACGAAGGTCGTTCAATAACTCCTTAGAAATTCCAAGAGGGTTTGCTAGTAGAACCGAAAATTGCTTATTTTAGTAAGCAGCAGAACTCACTGGATACCTGTCAAAGTCTCAGTCACTCTTGTTCGTGATCATGATGCCTTTCGCATCTCAAAAATTCTACGTCATAACTTTTCCAACTAATGAGACCATTTCGCTTTTTTTAGAACGTATTCATCGGAAGCCCTCCCCCCTCCAACGTTTTGATTTTTGATTGATTTCTGATGCATAATGATCAATCCCTGTCTCATCAGTGCCGACAACTCGATGCGGAAGCAATCCAATATTGATTTAGCAGCAAATGATTACCAAATCAAAAATAACTTATTAATCAATGTCAAATGTGTTTTGGTTACGTTTAATAGATGGCAGCACCCAATGGTTACTAAAGTTTACCTTAACGATGCCCTACAAATACAAGTACTTTCTAAACCACCTTCGTAAAGGGGGAGGGAACAAAATATTAAATGTAATTCAAAATACTCATCATGTAATTACATAGGCATTAAAAAAAATTTGTTTACTGTAACGTAGTGACCCAGGCTTCATGAAATGTCTCGGTAGCGTGAAGGATCACATAGCTTAAGTAAAATTACCTTTTTTTTTTATTTATAATGGTTAAATGTTACTATAAAGTTAAAAGGCGTTTTCGCCATATTACTTTTAGCAAAATGTCACGAACAAAATATCACAAATAGATGAATACAAATCCAGTGAATAAGAGGTAAACACTATGAGTCCAGCAAAATAGCCTGAATAGCGAGAGTAGATGAATCACAACCTCTCTCCTCACGGGATCGCCTCCTTCTCGCTCTGGTCTCAGGATCCCCCCCCCCGCTCCCCTTTCTTTGTTTTTCACCGTCTGCTTTTAATCTTCTGGGTTAGGCTGTATCGTGCCCCCTTCCATTCATTTTCATTTCCGATTGGACGGCCAATGACATTCACAGACAACCTCCGTCTTTGTCCCCAACACCATTCGTTCTTATTGGACAATATCCAGTTTGACGCAATGACATGCTGGTGCCACATGTCAAACGTCAAATGGATAGGCCTTAAATCCTCGTGTCATTCCGATGCATAGATCACAATTCTTTCTCACAAAGGCCGATCATTCCTTCCACACTTGTGTAGTAGGGCTACTTGTTCAATGAATGCACCAAAGAAGCTGATCTCAGATGTGGCTTATTTATCACTCGCTTTGAAGAAACAAACCCTTTTATTACGTCTTTTGAGTGGGGAGTCGGGAAACAAAAACAAAAGTTCATACAGATGTCTCTGACAGGGGGTTATCTAGAAGCTACGTTACAGTTCAAAAATATTTTGCATCCCTACCTCAATGACAAATTTCAAAAGCTGAAATTCCAAATGTTAAATAATACTCGTATTCATTTTGTCTGCCACAATAGAGCAACACATTTTTTCTCCCCGGATCAGTACTCAAAGGAAGAATTTAATAGCATAGCATATCAGCGCAACGCCTAATCCTACGCTGACAGTGGCAGGCACGACGAGACAAGGACTGACGACTCTACGTGATCGCTACGCGTAGTTCAACGCAAGGATACCAAAGACTTCTGGATATTCATTGCTCACGGGAAGATATAGTTTGCGGATTTCTTTTTTTCTCTCAAATATACCCAGTTCATTGACGATTTCAGATATTTGACAAGAATTCAGATATTTTCAGCCCTACGCTGTGTCTGAAAATAGAATTTGTGTGAATATATCTCGTTATGACGGGTTTCATCTTAACTAACCTCTGGGGATTTCTTTACTACGATGTTTGACATGAGGTAAAGCGAGATATTCTAAGCGCACATACCGTATTCAGTTTTGGAACCGTTTTTGGAACCCACTTGAATCGGATCCAATTGGTGACATTGGGTGAATCGTAATTTTCTTTTCCTCGGGGACTTTTTGCTAATTTTATTTGCATAAAATAACAACTCTTTGCCAACCAAAATGAATCATGCCTAAGTAAATTAGATGAAGATAAAAAATGAAATTAATTGAATTAGGATAATGATATGTAAATGAAATAGAATTGAAAGGAAAGAGAAGGCAGATAGAAGATATCGACAGGCTGATATAAATATTAATAAATTGGATTGATTCATTGTAATAAATCATTTGGTTTGAAGCGACTCCTGATTGGAGTAATAGGAGTTGAACCTGTTATAAGCAAGAAGTATTTGAATCGGAATGAAGGATTTGGTAAGCTAATACCTTATTATTTGAATAGAAAGGGGTTAAGAAAGATTCAAGAAAGAGCGATCATGCATATTCTGTGCTGATAGATAATAAACTGTACAATGTCTTGCTCTGAAGTATCTTCAATTGGAATTTCGAATTTATTGGTTGTTTAATTAAACTTTAAGATGATAATAATTTTAATAGTAAAGGAATTACATCGCAACTTAATTCAGGTCTTTTTTTTTTCCAGCTATAAACATAAGTAGAATTCTCATTCGAGGTCACACAGTACTTACACCAAATCCTCAGAAAAAGCCTCAAGTTCAAGCGTATTCTAATAATTCGTTTAATTATTTGTACATTTGAAAAAAAAAATTTTTTTAACCAAATCTAGATGAGGTATGCCGGAAAGCTGGTGGATAAGAGTATAAAATATACGTTATATAGATAATATCAACGGTTAAAAAGAATGTTTTATTGTATTCGAATAATTTTCCCGAAAATCAAAAAAAAAAAAAAAAAAAAAAAAAAAAAAATAAAAACAAATGAAACAAATTTCTTCTTTATTTCTCAATTCTTTTTT
>BMAW01040869.1:0-24891 GCA_019974015.1 Nephila pilipes
CCTGAATCAGCAATTTCGAACATATTCTTTTGTCTTGTTTTAAATACTTGTTCCATAGAAACCACCTCTGGAATATACTCAAGATATAAACGCATAGCGCAATATTACTTTCAAAGAACTTTTTGAGAATGCAGTAGCTAATAAACATACACACACACACATACACACACACACACCGAGCGTTCAGAACATTTTTGTCGATGATGAAATATTTTGATATCTATTGAATTAAAAGAATATTTTAAAGGGGATACATATAATAGCCTTTGTTGTTTATATTCCATGAAATCAATCAATCAAAACGGGGGAATTTTGTCAATTTCAGAAAGTCTTAAGTTAGATGTACGAAAAAAAAATTACCAATTACAGAATAAACTGAAACATTGAAAAAAATTTAACTGTATACATAGGTTTTTATCTTTAAGGAAATGGCACATGTGTTGAGGGAATTAAAAAGGATAACAGCCGTTGTTGCTCAATATCCCATAAAATCAATTAATCAAATGGATCAGCGGATTTTCTTAAACATTGTCATTTTTATCGTGAATTTCAGGAGGCATAGCCTTTAATTGATTACTCTACGTCACCATGCCTCCTGAAATCCACGGTAGAAATGGCGATATACATGCAAACATACACACACACACACAAACACAAACACACACAAACACACACACACATATATATATATATTTCAAAACTTGGTTTGTCAAATTTTTCTTTCACTTATCAAGCGTAATTTTTACTTTGCTATATTAATTTCATCCAAAAAAATAATCGATTTTTTTCCAGGCAGAACTCATAAAATCACTGTATTAATATATTGCAACGAAAAAAATCTCAATTTTCTTCCATTCGTTAGCAATACTATCAAAGTTTTATAGAAAAAATATTTTTTTTATTGATCTATGTTTCTACATGTATATATATAGTTTAAAAGAACATTAATATGTTTCGATGCAAATGTTGGTCTTTTATTATGTATACCTTACATTCTTTGTAAGGTTCAGGAATAATGACCCTGAGGCAGCATGGTGATCTTTTTCTTTGTCATGGGGCTTTCTCTCTTTGGTAAACATGGGTGTCGCACCCCTGGGGCACCCTAGCAATCCTCCTCTGTTTTCAATCCTTCTCCTTGTTCGCTTTTTTCTTTTTTTCCCCCCTCCTTACGACCAGATCACAGTTATACATAGTTTGGAGCAGCATAAACAAATCTGAGTCTTGTGCCTCTTAAAGCTATTTTCACTTTCTCTCCCATTCATTCTGCATAATGAACATGCTAAGATTTTTTTCTTTAAACATATATGTACACTTTCTTATTAGTGATTTTGCATGTAAATAATTAATAAAAAATATATGTTTGATTCCGATTCTATGCTTTAAATTTTGACACGTTAATAGATTTAATATAATTTAAAGCTTCCATCTACTGACCATTTTGAACTCGAGTATTGTATCTCAAATGTGGATCTTCTCATTCACATCTACGTTAGAGTGCAATAAAACACATTCGACAAATTACAAAATAAGGAAGGTTTCTACTTTTTTACATTTTTCTCTTCCATATTCTTGGGAGTATTTTATTTTGAATTTTTTGTAATTTTGGTAATTCGTCTATGGGTTTTCAAATTTTTGAAAATATTTTAAAACAATAACTGAAAAAAGAAAAAATCCAATCAGTCAGAAGTCTTTCTTAACTTTTTTTTTAAAGCTGCTTGTGTATTTTTGCAACGCGCGTGTTTTAAAGCGATTCAAATGCATTTACATAGACCAGGCGTCGGCCGACTGCGGCTGTTTGCTTTGGCGTTTGCGGCTCTTCAAACTTCTGCCCTTATGTATTGTACTTATACCCTTCTTAGAGGAATGAGCAAAAAATTAAATTTTTTTTTTATTTATTTTCCGAACTTTGTTTTCTCTTACCGATTATTTCCAAGAACACCTTCCTACGAAATTGTAATGAAAGAAAATAATTGTATCTGTTAGTCTTTTTCCACGAAAGCTATCTTTTGAAGAAATTACCTGTATTCACATATACATTTAAAGATTTGACATGCTTAAGATAGTTACTTTTGTACCTCCCCAAACCAGCATCCCAAAACATAAATAGAGATTTAAATCATAATATATTTGGAATATTTTGAGAATCCTTATTTAGTGTTTACGTTTAAACTTATTAACAATGTTTCAGCCAGAAACAACGCGATATTCTTAAAAATTATTAGTACTCATAGTAATATATTTTCATGCCTTATAATAAAAAAGTAATGAACAAATTGATAATTGAACAATATAATACATGTTTAAATTATTAGTTTTGATTTTTTTCAGATTGTGATTCACACAAGTTTATAAAACCAAACCCATGAAAAATATGGAATCATCTAAAAGAGAGAGAGAAATAAATTGCGAAAATCGTAACTTTAAGGGGGAGAAATGGATCCAGGCATTTGCATTTGTTCGAAATTCGACTTGTTTCATTTATCATAAAGAGTTCGTAAAGAATAAGAAATCAAACTTAGATAGACATTTCTTTGCAAAACGTAGCACATTCGCAAGAAATATCCCGCAAGCTACGGTAGGAAGAAAATTGTCAGAGAACTTGAGTATCAAAATCAGAAGTCGAGTTCCATGTTAAATAATTGGCACGTAGTTCAAACATAGTAAATCAATTTTGTGAGCTTAGTAGTAAATCAAAAAAAAAAAAAAAAAAAAAAAAAAAAAAAAGGAAAATCTTTCACAGACAGTGATTATTCAACAAAGACTACTTTAAGAAAGCTTCCGAAGAGATCTTTTTCGACTTTAATTATAAAGCAGAGGTCATGGGGAAGGGGGGCTTATGTCTACGAAAACAGTGCAAATTGAAGAGTCATATGTCATATTTCTGACACAGCACAAGTATCACTTTTCCTGCGATATATGTCATTTCAAGGACCCAAAGTACTTCTCGGATTGCTGCCGTTCAAGGAACATACATTTGATGTTGCGAATGCCGCAGAAATGTATTTGGGACATACCGAAACCATTGAAATAAAATTATTTCCATGCCTACTAATGGAGCTAAAAGAATACAGGAGTAAATAAAGAAGCTGTTTCAATTTTATAAAAAAAAATGACCATAAAATTCTGTCGTTGCACTGCGTAATACATCAAGAAGATTTTTGTGCTTAAATATTTCCTGAAAAAATGCTTATAGCTAAGCTATAAACTTCGTTATCAAAGTAGCTAACGGCCAAAAACCACTTTAACATCGCCAGTATAAGTTATTCTTGGAGGAATTGGACAGTGAGCGCGCAAATCTACTTCTGTGTCTTAAGGTTCGCTGGCTTCCCAGAGGAAACGTTCTGAAGCGCTTTACTTCTTGTATAAAACAAATAAAATTGTTCCCACGCAAAAAATGAATAACACATCAGGAATTGGAAGAAGACACATGGTAACAAAAGTTTTAATTCTTGGACGATATTTCTTCACACAAGGAAAAGGAAATATCTGATATACATTATTGGAAGATGTGCATTGCTTTGAAAATAAACTAGAAGTTCTTGCCGAAGATATAAAGGTAAAATACATCACATCATTCATTTAAAACTGAATTGCGACGGGGAAAAAAAGAGCTTGTATTGACACAGATTATTTTCTCATGGTATTAGGAAAATTGAGGAACATTTTTGGTGAATGTGTACAAGAATTGAGAGCAAATAGTTATAATGTTTTCTATTGTATATCCTCTCAGAATAAAATCCAGTGAACTAAACTTAAGCACCATTCAACATAAATTTTACTTCAATTCAGATGCTATTAATAGTTTTAAAAAAGCAAGGAAATGAGGAGTAATAAATTCACAGTTATGACCATCCATTTGGAAGAGCTCGAAATAAAGAAATCCAATTTAATTTCTTGGTGCAAGAGGACACCCTTGAAACAGTTGCCTACAAAATAGAAACAATAATATTTGATACACAGATAGTTTGTCTGAAACATATGATGCGACTAAAAAAAAAAAAGAAACTAGCATTTTTGCTGTTCCTCACAATCCTTTTTGCTATTCATATTCACGCGAACAAACATTCTCTTGCATAAATCAAATAAAAAGTAAACTAAAAAGCAATTTAACAACAATAATTTACTATCATGCCTAAAATTGAAAATAACTAGCTATCTGCTAGATGTAACAAAACTTTCAAATGAGTTGTACGATCATTGTTCTAACTACAAGTTTTGAATATAAAACCTAAAAAAATATACATACATACCTAAATAAGCGTACATCGGCGTACCCGGCATCTTGACTAAGGAGATCTAAATTAGAGGTACTTAAAAATGGGCGACTTAATGAAAGAACAAATAATGTCAAATTTATATGAAAGGCTCACAACATTCATAAAGTTCACAATGTCATAAAACGTCAGTCTTTATAAAATTCATAGCGTTAAAGGCTAAACAACCAATGTTGATTTTAATTTTTAGGGAAAACACATGCAGTTCCAGAATAAAGTACTTTCGATATTATTATTACTGAAATTCTTTCACGAAACTTAAAAAGTCTTAATTCCTAACATTATGATATTTTGATATTGGTTATTTCTTATATTAATCATCAAAGTAAAAATACCTTTGACAACTTTTATTTTTTAAGGAATATGAAATATTACTTTGCGTAAAACTTTATTTAATATTAAAAACAATTTAATAATGACAGTCTAAATCGCCACCCCTAACGAGTCGTTCCCCCCCTTACCTGAGGCGCACGCGTGTACATATAAATGGCTCTTTGATATTTTCGTAATGTTTTTTAAATTAAAACGTTTTTTACAACGTTTTTCTGAATTTCACTTGGTGTGTGTGTGTGAGTGTGTGAGCGTGTGTCATCAATTTTCGATCGTTAATTTAACCAACTTCCCATCAAGCTAGAGCTTTGAAATTTTGGGAATCGTTCGTACTCGCCTAACAATGCAATATTTAGACGTTTGCGACAAGTTTTGACTAATATTTCAATAATTTTAATAAGTCAAAATATTCTTTCCTCTCGGCGCTTTTAGGATTGAGGAAAAAATTTCTTTCCCCCTCTGGGAGCACCGGGCACACCCCACACCATATGAGGCCTCGTAAAACTATTGTACTCACAAAGGGGAGATACTATCTCCCCTTTACTATCTCCGAGATAGTAAGGGTTGCTGACTTTTAGACAGTAATCATTCGCAAGAAAGAAAGTTTCCAATATTTGGCACCATATCTTATCACAATAATTTTTTCTGAATTCTGGTTCCCATTTTTTTTTTTTAATAGAATGACTAACAAACTTTCAAATGCATGTTTTGATTTTATGAGTATTATGAATTTTTTAATACGCTCACAAATATCTCTTTTTTAAGTAAATTTTAAAGTTAAAAAATAACCAACAGTTTTAACTAATATTTCAATAATTTTCTTTAATAAACTTTGCCACCATATAAAAACGTTGTTTTTAAAAACGTTGGTTTTTATAATGAATTATTCCTTGATAACTTCGCTCTTCGATCACAAAAATCTGCTGACTCCTGATCGAATGATATCGACCATTTAAAAAAAATCAGTTATAAAAAGCAAATTAAAAGTGCAATAATAAATTCTTTAAAAATTTTCCCAATATGCATAAAAATTGCTTTATGTGTTTGATATATTATGATGCATAAAAAAAGATCACTTTTAAGGATAAATTTTTTTTTTATTGAGAATCTATGCAAAAAACGAGTTTAAATAATTATTAGAGAGTTTTGAAGACTTTTATCCTTTAGAGAATCCTTTTCCACCTTGTAAGAGAAAAAAAATTAATGTTGTTTGCTAAAGGATTTCAGTGCTTTTATGTTTTTATGTCTTGGTGTTAATTTTTTATTTGTTTCTTTTTGAAATGGTATTGTTTTCTCAACTCTGAAAAGAAAAGCCTAACACAAAAACCAAACTTTGTTAATTTTCTAAATGTTTCATTGCTATCCTAATTTGCAAAAGAAATACTTAATGTTAATAATATTTAAATAATATTCGAAAATAGATGGAAAACGAGTGAATTAAGTTACAAATAATTAAGAAAAATTAAAAATACACATAGAAACAAGCGTTGTTTGAATTCAGGTAATAAGAAAATAATTTTTTCAATATTTTTAATTGACCTCCATCAACAAAACAGGCATCAGATGACTCAAATTATGTGTTCTTTGGATCACAATAAAAATAAAACTGCGAAAATGACTGAAATATCCGAGTTCGTGTAGAGAAAAAAAAAATTCTTGTTCGATGATAGTATTAGCTTCTCAGATACACACTAGATGGCAGCATGACTGTTCTGTTTTTTACTTTTTTTGATCATACGCGGGAAATTTTTTTTTTTTTTTTTTTGAGACGAATGCCTTAAAATGTCATCCCTTTTACGGTGAAGAAAGAGTATCAAAGAAAGTTTTTTTAAGAATACTGATGAAAATTCCATGAATTATTCTTCTTCCAAAAAGTAACAATAATCGTTTGGAGAAATGAAAATTCAGGGTGTTTTTTTTTCATCAAGTAATACATCTTTTAAAATTCACTTGTTGGAACATAAATCAAAAGCTTTTGTAGTAAATTCTTCAGTGAAAATAAAATTATTTTGCTCATTACACAAAAAATACTGATAATTTAAGACATATGATAAAGTGCATTTTTATAATTACATTCACACCCAGGAGACAAGTCAGGATGGCCGAGCGGTCTAAGGCGCCAGATTTAAGCTCTGGTTCTCGAAAGAGAGCGTGGGTTCGAACCCCACTCCTGACAAATTTTTTTTCATAGGATTTGTACTTTCCTCGCTTCCGTTATGCATTTCGTTTTTCGTTCCGACCACAAAAATAAACTTCCCGAAACGATTCTTTTTTGCATAGATTATTTCTTTTCTTCACCGATTTTTTTTAACTCACATTTATCAATAGTTATTCAATATTTTCTTGAATATTGAATAGCCAAGGCATTTTAGTCATTCCTGACACAACGATTTTGAAAAATTTGCAAACAAGTCATATTAAAAATATTATGAAGATCGTTATTTAAAAATTCAATTCATTCAAAAAATATTCACTTCTATACCTTTTTTTTTTTTTTGCATTATATTCTGTGTGAGTAGCAAAATTTGCACAGAATTCTTTAGCTGAGTATAAATACATAAGAAATACTGAAATTCGATTTGTATGTTAAGATTATATTTGCTGTTCTTTTTATTAACAGCAAGCACATTTAACTATTGCATTAATTCTTAGTAATTTTGTCAAAACTTAGATAATAAAAATATATTGTTAAAAGCTTCGTTTTCTCTTTTTTCTAATTGAATATAAGAATTCCTAATATTGGGGTAAAAATGACTTCAAAATATTTTTCTCCAAATAAATAATTCCTTTATAAAAATTTTCTTCGAATTTTTCAATGCTTCTAGAAACATTCAAATTTCTAAATTACCAACAAAATGAGAAACTAGGAATTAAAAAGTATATTTTAATATTGTGTAAATCTTTTTTTTTTTTTGTATGTGTTAATTACTCCATTTTTATTTATTTATTTGTCAGAATTTGAATTTCGATTCATAGTTTAATAAATATACTCCTTTTTTATTCACGTTATCTACTTTGGTTATAAAATTGCCAAATTGTTTCGCAAATTTGAACTCACGGGAATAAAATTCTCAAAAAGAGAGCCAAGCGTCATTCATTTAAAAGAAAGCTAATATTTATGCACTCTTTCTGATAATTTTTTTAGAGCAGTAAATTAAATATTTGCCCAGCCATTCACAGCTATCATGTTGTACACGTGTCGATAACGGTCTCGCAGTCATACACCATTGTCACCCCAAAAGCAATAAATTTTCACCTCCGAGACCATATCGTGGGAGTGAACGCATTTTACTGTGGCCACAGAATAAACCCATCAAATGCATCAAAATAAATCGTTAGAATGACAAAAGAAATGAGTTAGAGTTGTATTTTTTTTCTTTCCAATCTATAATTTATATGTTTTTTCTCTCTTTTTTTTTATTATTTATTTATTTATTTTGCAGTCATTGAAGCGGTTAATAGTATTAGCACGAGCAATTAAGCAACAGTTGTGTGGCAGCAGATGCATGCACGTTTCGGTGAAATAAAGGAAAACTATGCTTACATTGTTCTAAGCATGCTGAAATAGTGTGAAAGTTTGTATTAGCTAAAAACGTATGCATCATGGTGATCAAATAATTGTAGGCATAAATGCTTTCTCCCCCACCCCCCAGTTTGCAGTTAAATTTAAAAATTTCAAACTTGAACGATGAACATTATAGAAATTCACCTGTGTATTCGTTTACATATAAAAATTGCTTGTTATTGATGTACTTAAGAAAAAAAATTTAGAATTTCAATTTTTTCAAGGTTATGTTTTATTTCTTCGCTCTAAATTAATTGTTATTTTGCTTGAGATGAATCAATTAAGGGAAAATTAAAACGAATTCTCATTGTGGACGATTTACATTTCACTCAATGAGTGCATTTTACATAAATTATTGCTTAATTTTTCGCTAGAAAATCAACGTGGAATTTCATAAACCAAATGTATCTGTAACATTGTACCGAGTTGCTCTGTTGTGTTTGTTGTGTTGTTGAAACTAATTTATTATTTTGCCATAAAACGAATTACGTTATGGTAATTTAAAATTGAAAAATAACTATTATTTAAATTATAATTGCTTTGTTTACTTTTATTCCACTATTACGTATTTTGGATTCATTTTTCGAAAGTAACATTGAACTAATTTTTATTCCAACAAAATGGGATACCCTTTTACTTGTGATGATGATTATGAACGAAAAATTAGATTTAAAACAATTTAATTTATTTTTGGTTTATAATATACATTTCGCATTCCCCCTCCTCTCAAATAATTAATAATTTGACTGTTAAGCATGGTTCTTTTCTAAAAATTAATTTTTCTTAGAAAAAAATGTTATAGGTAGGTTAAAGGCAATTTTTGAAAATGCTTTCTCAAACGATACTTGAGTGATACATACATGGTCTTTAGTACAAAATAAGTTATCTATATGTGTAAGATTTACATATTTGTATCAATTAATCGAGATTTGCATTTTCTTTTAACATTATAGCATTAGAATCATTATGATATTTTAACGGCTAATCGGCTAATTTAATGTTTTATATATAAAAAGTGATGCGAAACAAACTCAAATTAGTTACTTAATAAAGGAGAAAAAAAAAAAAAAAAAATCTTGAACTTAAAAATCGATTTGAAATTTGAAAATTTGGAAACAGGAAAATATTTCTTACAACATTAATTTCAATTTAATTTAATTGGTAAAAATTTAGTTTTTTATTTTTTTAAAAAAAATATGTTTTCTTTAATAATTAATGAACAAACAATGGTCATATTTCTGGAATGAGATTTATAACTTAATCCAGAAAAAAAAAAAAAAAAAAATGAACATTTTTTTGTCTTACCTTTTCAAAACCATAATCTCAAATTTTAAAAAAGAAAAAATGACATTCACATCAGATACTGAAGATAAAAGCATAATTATATTTTTCTCTCTCTTAAATACAATTTTTTTTTTTAAAATATTTATTTTGGTTTCTTTAAATGTTTCACAAATGATTGTCATTGTGTCAACAAAAAAGCTGAAACGTGTGTAAATCCTGTAGATATTTTATTTTTTTAATGAAAACCCTTTTTTCACTTTCTCTTTTGCATTGTTAATACTCGGTAATCAACAACTGGACTGAAATGTTTCCCTAATTAGTGCGATGCAAAAAAAAAAAAAAAACCGAAAAAGAATTACTGACACAAAATACCCCTTAAAGACAAGGGGAAAAAAACCCTCAATATATTTCCGAAGGTCAAAGCGGACGCTGATAATTAATGAAATTACACTTAATTTAAGAGGCCCGAAATATACCTCACAGCGAAGGAATTCACTTCAAAAACAAGACAATTAAAAGCACTCTCTTAAAAAATCATCAATCGATATTGGGATCACTACACATAATCACCACCAGTACATAGTTGTTTATAGCCCCCTCCTCGAAACCCTCATCTTCGGGTAAGAATGGATGCTTGTCCAAACTAATTGTCCACGCGGAGTTCATGTGCATAAATACGTCAACTCGCGACTTCGCAATAACGTCTTTTAAAGTGACGGATGTAACAATTAAAGGGCTAATCGGTTCACTCAATGTTCTTCCATAACTCACCCGTTAGGCTTGGAATTCAAGCCATTATGGGAGATATGCGATCGGGAAGGGTATGTATTGTGCATAAAGGGATGCCCATAAAGTGGCACGACAAAATTAAAGCAACGATTAGTCCGATAAAAACTGATCCGTTGTCATTTTGCAGTCGAGTTATGGTATGGGAGATTCTTAGTCGAAGTTTTAATAAGCTTAGGTAGCCATGAGATCGACAGTTTCGGTTGAAGTTAGGCAGAATCGAGTAAATATTAAAGTCCGTTGGATTCCGAGCGTGCAATAAATAAGGGTCGAGGGAGTGGAGGATGTGTAAATGATTTTGTTAGTTTGGAAAGTGCAATTATTTCGTAGTTGATGAGATTAGTTGATTCAGAACGAGTGAAACTTAAAAGATCGCCTGCTTGGAAATGTATATGTATGAAGAACTTGGAATGAAATCCTTAAATCTTCTCGAAAAGGATTTATGTAGTAAAACAATTAGAAACGTTTGGTGATGAAAGCAACATATTTGTAAGGCGCTTAAGAAAAGAGGAAAAATAAAACTTGTGGAAACAAAAGTATATACAGTTTGGAAATTTTCAAAAAAAAAAATCAATTTATGTAAGTAAAAAAATTCTTTTCATTATAACTTTTATAAGAAAACATAAATATTTCTTTATAGATGTAAAACTTTTTTCTTATTAGAATCGGCATTTGAAAAGGAAATAAAAAGTACTGTTTGCTTATATAAAAAGTCATTATTGACTTGATTGCATTGTTTGAAATCATTTGAGCATTCAGTGCTAGATTAAATAAATCAATTACAATTTCTTTTTAAACAGGAGGATATTTAACCCTTTCCTTTTCATCAATATATATATCTTTTTTGAACAGGAAGACTTTTGAAGATATTATTGCTCTTTGGAAAAGTTAAATTGATGCGATTGTCCTAAGACTTACCCATAACGTAATAATTTATCTTGGAATAGATGTATGCTCATCATATTCCTTTTTTTTTTTTTAAGTAAGTCATTTTCAATAACATCTATAACTAATTGTACTGATAAAAAAAACGGTGTTGTAGGAATAAACTTGGTATGCGAATGAGGAAATGCACATTATTATGCTAATTTTGTGATACTGTCATAAAAATCAAGGAAAAACTTGATTAGAAAAGAACCATTTATAATACTTCACAAAAACATCTTATTTTAATAAATAGAAAATCAGTGTTCTTAAGTAACCAATATTTGTTGTTGCAGCAACAAAAAGAATTTACAGAGAACGACGATTTTTAACTAATGTTTTTCAGAATGTATTCGAAACCAAAAATAATTAAAAAAAAATCAATAAATAAAATAAAACATACTCATTTTAAAATAACTTGAGTTATAAATCCGAATAAAAAATAATAAAAATAATGTCAGTTAAAATATCTTTATTCAGATGTATATTACGATTTTTTTGGAATTTTTCTAATTTTCATTATTCAATAAAGTTATAACTATAACATTTCGTAAAATCTCGTGAATCTCTCGCTTGTTCGGAGTAGAATGGTTCTTATCAGCTGTCATAATAAAATCATTTTTTTTTTATTCCTGAAAATTAAATAATGTCATACAGATTTACAACACGTCTCTTGAGCATGATATCGGTATTTTAACCAAAAAAAAAAATCATGATAATACATGCCTTACAAAATGACCTTGAAATTAAAGTGAGTTTAAGTGATAATTTTGGTTCATAATTGTCAGAAAAGATACATTCATATATTAATTTAAAAAATTTATCGCAAGCAGAAAGAAAACAGAATATTTTTTTTATTGAGACGGAAGAGACATTTATATTGTTTTAGAACTTTAGTAGAATACAGAAGCATTCGAAAAATTCCTTGAGAACATGAGTAAAGAAATTGCAGAAAGAAGAGTTCTGTTCCTTTTACTTTTCTTCATATAATCTAAACTTACAGAATGGAAAAGAAAATACTTTCACAAGATCTTTATCTGGCTCCAAAAATGTTTCCTCACAGATGAAACTTTCAACCGGTAAGCTTAAATAAATCTCAACTGTAATCCTAGAACAAATGTTAGCCCATTTGGGGGAAACAGCCAGGAAGGTTGCACCCTGAATGAAGGTAATTGTAATTTATGTTTGTGTGGTGTTCTATGACATAGTTTAACGAGACACCCCTCTAGATAATGGCCTCTCCTAACGCGCGTGAAAAGATTATCGGATATGTTTTTGATCTCGCTAAATCGTGGGTGAGAGCGAATGTAGATTAAAGTTCGTCACGTTTCCTCGTTGTAAGTCTTGAGATTTGGCTGTTGTTTGGGAAGGAACAAAATTTTATAGAAGTTCCGAAAAGGTGGCGTCATTGGCTTGCCATAAAAGGATGATATCTGTAATGATACGTTTTTGATTCTCTTTAGTGTTTATATTTTATGTATGTAAATCGTTGATTGGTTGTGTTAATAAGAAGAGGCAATATTTTATTTATTTAAAATCTTAATGAGGGGGAAAAAAGGAAACAGTTTTATTTAAAAATAGAAATAAATTTTAATTGATTTTAAACATAAAGTTGTTGCACCAGTATAAGTTTTCTTTTAAAAAAAAAGAATGAAAGAAGGGAGACATTGAGTTACCGCCTTAAAACAACTGTGTTCGGCGTAGTTGGTTTATTTGTGTAGACATTTTTTTTATGTACTATATTTTAATGAATTTTAACCCAATTTTTCATAAATCAGATGTTTTTTTACAAAATATTATCTGAAGAATCAGTTACAATTTTAAAACTCTTTTGGAACTTTTTCAAAAGAAAATTCGTTGTTCTTCAAAGTTTTGAATCAAAAGTATTATAATTTTTTTTGTTTGGGGAAGAAAAAAAAGATATTTACAAAAGATTTTCATTTCTCTCCCCCCCCCTTCAAATGAAGACTTCATATGTACCTTTCATTAAAGATTATTTTCCTAGATGACAAGTTTTTGCAAAATTCTGTAACTTCTATCTCTCACACTACAAAAAAGGCAGCATTCTTTTAATTTATTGCCTTAATTTTTTAATTTCCTGTTTTTGGAATTAGATTTAGCGCAACAGTGTGCATTAAATTTGTATTTGAAAAGTAAGCACTCAATTTATGGTTTGTTTTGTCAACAGATACAGCTAAGCGATAAGCGCTTTTTTTTTTTTTTTTTTTTTTAAATTATCAATAAATGTATTTATTAAGAAAGATCAAGAAAAAGTATTCGAATTTGAAGTTTTTACTAAATTAATCAAAAATTGTAATAAACTGTATAAAAAACCCAAAAGACTTATTAAAACGCAAAATTTTTCTTCATTAATTATTGTTACAAAATGTATAATTCTAGGTGATTTTTCTAATTGAAGTCTCAGAGATTCAAATGAGAAAAATACAGTCGAAACCTTTTAAACATCGAAAATTTTTACATATTAAGCTTTTTTCAGGAACTTTGAATTTTCATTATAAAAACAATTTTTATATACCGAACAATTTTCGAATTCTAGAAACTTTGTTACACATAGAAGAAAACTTAATTTTGGCCGATTAACTGCTTTGATCAGGATAAACTCAGAGATGATGATGACAACGAAGATGAATTATTTAAAAATCATAAAGAAGACAAGTAAAGGAAGCATTCCAAACTGTACGGAAAACGGCTTGAGATTTATTCTTAACATTCTTTGAGAACTGTTCACCTCTCTGAATAAAAATAAATATTACTTCGAAATGGTTTCAGTAAAAGATTATGTTAAAAGAGACATTAGAAATCACTTTGTCCAAAAATAAATAAAAATTTCAAATCGTTTTTTGTATACAAAGATTCAATTTTTAGTACATTGTTAGCAAATTTGTAAATTACATATACATCTGAGCATTTTTAAAAATAAAATTTTTTGGAGCTTAGCATTTTAAGTATTCTTTATTCCTAAAAATTAAAATATACATTATTATTTTAAGTAAGAAAGTGACGAAATATTTTCACTGTGTATTTCTGATTATCGAAGTTTCTATAATTCGATTTTTTTTTTCCAGGGAAGTTTAAGTTTGATGCATTGCGGTTTGATTGCACAGATAGCTTTACATTCGTGTTTCATTAACGCTAATATCAATATGATAATAACTTATTATAATACCAATATACTTTTATTTATTTCTTTTGGGGCTCAAATTTGTAAAAGAAAAAACAGTAAAATATGAGAAATAGATTATGGAAATATTTGACAACAAAATTTTGTGAAAACAATATTAATGAAATTTCGAATGCAAATAATGTTTTTAAAAATCGTGCTTAACATGTCACGAAGTGCACCAGTTTAAATATATCAAAGATTCGCTGAACGTTGAGTTAATAAATCCCTTCATTTCGCTTCACAGCAAGTCGACAGTTCACTTTGTAACAAACTAATGGCCGCTTCTGGACCCTGAGGGAAAAAAGCGGAAGAACAGAAAAATATCTCATTTATCTTGGACATGCATGTGAGCAAAAAAGCAAATCTATAACCATGGAGGCATGAACGCACACATTTTGAATTTTTCGTCATGGATATGGGGAAAAAAATAACAAAAAACAAAACCCGAAATCCTTGGACAGCCTATATCTACAAAAACAATCCACTATGTAGATAAATGGAAAAAAGCTACGAACTATTGCTCTTGCCGATTCATAGTTCCCTCTCTACTCCTCCCGTTTTTGTTTCAGATCGTGCCAGAAAAAACTCTAGGGAGGGAGGGTGTTAAATGCGATTTGGAAGGCAAAGAAGGAGGGGGAGGAATATCCCTTTTAGAGTGTCATTGGGGTGAGCTGGAGCAATTTGCCTTGAACGGTTTTGAATTCGGGATCCGAGAAGGCCCAGCTGCTATTTATCATGTGCAACCAACAACGCTTCTTTCTTCCGCCTGTAATGTGCTCTTGATGCTACTTTCGGGATCAAAAGGGGTTGCCGGCCCCCACTTTTTCTTTTGGGAATGCCAAGCCATCGCCAAATCTTGAAGTGATTTAGTTACATATAAATGATTCGGCTCTCAAATCTTGTATTTCTCTCACCCAATTGATTAAGAAATGCATTCTTTTGTAACGGATCTCTCATTTTAGCAACCGAAATGTTCGAAATGAAGAAAGTTATGTCAAATCTATCAATTTAATCGAATTTGAATTGCATGAAAAGTGTAACTAAAAAATGCTTGCTTTTGCCAGTTTTGCCCCTTAAAGAACATTTCATTTAATTCAATGTATGAAAATATAAATTAGTTTTGAACAAACATGTATCATGCAGTTTAAGGGGGAAAATATCTCTGAGAAATACCCACAAGTGATTTATAAACACGTTACAACTAAAATAGTAATAGAGATAAATAAATTAATAAATGGCAATATAGTATTTATAAAATTATTAATAAACTGCAATAAATTATGTAGTGATATCAATTTTCTTTAACTCATAGAGACACAGGGGATTTTTAAAATGTATTTTCAAGCTATTAAACTTTGAAAAGTATTCTTGATGTAAAAATTACTTTCATCTTACTTAAATGTCTTTTTCCGTGAGTCAGGAGTTCTTAATCTATGTTTCAGATTCAAATGCTAGAAAACGAAGACTATGTATTTTTGCTAAGAATCTTTTATGCATTTATAAAATGTGCATAAATGCACAAAATACGAAGGAAAGCAATTATGTCGAATAAAAATATCACACTGAACGTTGTAGATGAACGTTTGTTTGTTTTTTCTTAATACAATAAATAACAATGTATAATTAATATTGCAAAAATAACAATACACAAATATATACAAAAATAAATATTTTGATTTATAAATAAATATGGCGATACATTAATGTGAAGATGGATTTTAACTCTAGTAAGAACGTCGAATTGTAGTACTGTAGTTTTGAGGGAGCCAGGGCGGGCGAACGGTGCGTTGTTTGTGAATTAAATATGGTTTGCATTGAAAATTGAAATCCGTTTTTTTTTAATTATTATTTTAGAATTTTTTTCACTGAATAAGTTCAACTCAAAGAAAGCCGCTGGTCCTCTTATTCCAATTTTCGGCACTATTACTGGGTTCTATCGCGTATTTCCTTTCAACTAACCCTTGGAGATTTTAATATGACGTTGTTTTAATTGAGAATCTTTTCCAATAAATGATGCATAACTTACGTAAATTAGAAATGAAATATTATAGTGAATACGATTGAGGAGATGCATTTGTACTCAGAGAAATGTTTCATACCGGTTAGTGACAGAGGGAGGAGCGGGTTATCAAGGAAGAGATTAGAATCGTACCCACGATGCCAAGATATACAGGACGAGTAAAGAGATATAAGATTGAAGTCAATGAGGATCTGCATGCGGTCCATGAGTCATTTACCATTAAGTCAGACATACCACTAATCGGGTCTGAGTCCGTTCTATTACGGACTCAGACCCGATTGATCCGCAATGGTTAAATAAACATTTATACTATGATATTAATCTTTTGATTCGAAATGTGTAGGGTTTTTTGTACAGGTGTGATAATATGCATTTGTCTTTCTGTTGTTTCGAGATTCATATAAACTCAAGTTGAGTTATTACAATTAGTAACTCATACTGATGAAAAGATAAAATAAAGGAAATAATCCAAGGTCTGGACACAACATATTACTGTGAAATTTTGAGCGCAACAATATGGCTCCTGAAGTCGAAATATCATTCACAGTTGACCAATCATTCTCACACAATATCTGCGGAAGGGTTTTTATACACTAAATTTCAAACATTTGACCAAAAACTTTCTTCCAATGTTATACATTTGTTATTGCGTTTTCATTATATTTTATTTTTATCAATAAAATTTTGAAATAATTAATTTGTATTTTCTGTTTTTTTAATTACATTTTCAGATATATGTACACTTTACACAACATTAGTGAATTGCATAGAACAAGTACCTGAATTAATAAAATAAAATAAAATTTGATTTTGAGTATTTTATGTTACGTAGCTATGATGTAGTTTTTTATAATATACGAAAAACCTAAATCCAGCTCTCATTGGCCTCATATTAAGTGCCCAATTCCTACACTTATATTTGCTCCTACAATACTTTTTGAGTATGTTTGCGAAAAGAAGTGCCAAGATCTAATTAGTCATCATCGGTAATAATTGAATAGAATTGAATAAAAATAATTACATGAATTTCTTCTTCTTCTCTCATAACAAATATCATGTTGAACGCCACTGTCTTAAGATGATAAATAGACTTGGGAGACATAACCGAGATACTTCGAATGTCTGGACACACTAAAAACACGCATATACACAAATGTTTTTCACGTGTACTTAAAAATAAAAGATGTTCATCATATAAAAAGTACTGAGTTAAGGATTCTTTAATCTTTTATTCTAAAATATAAGATGCTCTTTAAAATACGAGATACTCGTCAATGAAATACATTAAATTAAGAATTCATCAAAATTTTATTCCAGGATGAGTAGGACATATTTAAAAATAAATCTTCTTCTTAGTATCATCTTTTCTTCGGAACTTATATCGATTAAATAGGACAGGAATTACAAGGGATTTATTCATACATTTTATAATATTTTAATGTAAAGAGAATTAGTTATTCAAGAATTCGAAGATGTTCTAAACGTCACTCAATTATATGAAACAGACATATAGTAAAATTAAGAAATCAATTCATTTAATACTGTTCTCTTTTTATAATTTTTCACTTAAACGATACTGATATTTTTTTTACATATACAAGTATGTTGAATATGAACAATTCTTTACTCTTGTTAAACATGAAAGATTAAAAAAAACTAAAAATGAGATTACAACAGTTTCATTACTTAACTCTCGCCAAAGCTAAGATTAATTGCTCAAAAACAGTAAAAGCATATTATGATATGTTATATTATAATGTTAGTAATATCATTATAATGTAACATAATGATATAATCGATTTGGTAAATAATCTATTGATAGTACATGATTGATCTTTAGAATTTTTATCCATTTTATATGTTAATAATTTTAAAAGATAATGAAAAAAAATTTCCGAAGCAAGTTTTAATTTTTTTTAGTCAATTCTGTGGAGAACTTTTTGGTTTATGTAAATTACATAGGGAATTATAATACTAGACATATTCATGACCAGACGTTAGCAAGTCTCTCTCTGACATAAATTGCTATTGTAATTATTTTAATATCTGAACAAAAGTGCTGAAAAAATAATTATATAATGTAAAAATATCATTAATTTTTTTTTTTTTGTTCTGCGTACAAATGCATCCGATTAGCGCAGATTTTCAACATTGCAGCGAAATCATAAATCCGCAAGGAGTATTTAATCAGAGGATAGATAATCATCTCATTAGCTTTATTTTAACAAAAAAAAAAAAAAAAAAAAAAAAAGAGTTTTAAATACTTTGATGGAATCAACAGCAAGCGATTTTTATGATTTTAACAACTTTGTGGGAAAACAAAATTGTCGATTAGAATTAGGTCATAAAAAATAATCTCTTACATCTCTGTTTCATTTAAATGTATCTATTTTAGAATCAAAATTAAATAAAAATAAGCAGATTATCATTTTTCGAATTTTTTGATAATTTTTATGGAAACAAAGCTCCCTTTTCAGCAAATGGTAAGCACATCATAGGTCTAAATAGATTTATATCAGTGAAGAGCATGTGAATTTAAAATCATACCTTGACTGAATAAATATTTTTGGACTAAAAGAACAGGAGGTAAGCAGACTTTGATTTGAATGTGAAAGTAAAAAAAAAAAAAAAATTATGAATTATTTACCAAATTGGTTTTCTAAAATATTTTTCGCTTCACTATTTTGTTTACTTCCTTCTGATACATTCTTTCTGAAGAGGCTTAAAAGTTGATCCTCATTAAAAACATTTCAACCATCCGTCTGGATTTTTCAATAGCCCCAATGCTAAGAAAGGATATATCACCTGGTAATAAAATATAATGATATACATATAACAACACATATGTATATATATATATATATATATATATATATATATATATATATACACCAGATAAATCATTTTGATAAACAAAACGATTTACAAATTACAATTCCAAAATAGTTTCTTGGATTACACAATTTTTCTTAGGAATTTTAACAGCATTTGTGTTGGAGAAAAAAAATCACTAGTGTCATTATTCCTACGCCAAAACTGCCAACATTTGCCAAATATAGCAACCCTCCGATTAGTGTTTTGAAAGATCCTATTCAGTGATGGAATTGATGCTGGGATTGAAGCTGATTGTCTTCTTGGGCTTTTATGGTCGAGCCCTAACGACATACAAATGTCTACTTAGGATCAACTTTTCCTTTCGCTTTTCTTTACCGATTAAAAGGAAAAAAAGAACAGAACGATTTTTAAAGTCATATCCATCAATGTGGAAAAAACACTGATATATGTCACAACTGTTTTGCTTCATTTTTACAGCCGAGATGAATGCTATGAATACGCATTGGGAATCTTACAAATTATTTTTTTCTAATACAATTGCAATTTATAATTGGCTAAAAATATATTTGTAAAGGATTTAACCAAAGAAAAATTAAAATTAATACGAGAAATAATTATTTCCTCCCCCCCCCTGCCATTTTTTTTGCTTCTATTCATATAAAATAATTCGAAACTTACTGAAAATTAATTTTCACATTAAAAGACAATTACATGACAATTTAATTCCATAATATTCTTTAAAAGTGCATACATTCTAAGGAAAATATAGGAAATGATAAAATAGTAATATCAATAATTTTTTTCCCTCAAAATTCTCGCAACTTCATCAAAATGAGTATAACATTTGTTCAACATGAGTAATTTTAAAAAGAATAATACTGAGAGAGAGAGAGGAAAAAAAAAGAAAAGGGAGGGGGAAAAAACCCAATTTTAATGATAACAAAAAGCTTTAGAGAATTTTAGAACTGAAGTGTTTTCCCGAAAATAAACTAGGGTCGAATATTTATTTTTGCGTCAAAAGAAACGTTTTTAATGGTGTACCTCTTGGTTTGTGGGGTGATTTCTTTTATTTTTTATTCTCACCAATCATATTTATGAAAACAATATATATTCCTATCATCTGCTTATTTTATCATTTATTTTTCATTCTACTCGTGATATTTATTAATATGATTTATCTGTATTAAATTATATATTTCTATTGTTTTATAGTTTAATCTAATGCGACCGTCATGAATTGTAACTGACGCACTGAATGCGTTCATCTATCTTCAAAAGGGACATATTATTTGGCAGGGTAAAAATAACGAGAATTCTGAAAATGATGTAAAGTTTTAATTTTTGATAAATATTTTATTTTCGAAGAAAAAAAATAAAATGTATTAAAGAAAATGATTTTGAGGTATTCTCTCTGAAATTATCTGCCTTGACGCGAATTAGATATTATGTTGAGTAAATCTTTATGAACCTGATCCCCAGGAAAGTATGGCTTGCTTTTTTGTTATTGTGTCCATGAAATTAAATGTATATTTTCTTGCATTGAAATTCCTTGTCTTGTACAATATTACAAGGCTCTTACAAAAATTTAAACTTTTAACTCGTGCTGCCATCTATCGTTCGTATAAACAGCAATCGAAAATTTCTTTTAAGGAGCTTTTGTAATACCTTCAATAAATCTTTCAAAAATGGACTTATTATTGATATTATACATGCATGGGAACACATATCAGTCCCAAGTGACTTATATAACACCTACTAAGCTGTTTTACATTGAGAATAATTATATGTTGTAGAGTTTGTAGCTTCCATTAGTAGGGAAATTTACTGGATAGTTTAATAACGTCGCACTGAGAATCAACATGAGGGCTATTGGCAACAGATCTCGTAATTCTGAGCTTTGATCAAGTGACGAGGACGATACCTGAGCTAGCACCTCCTTCTTCAAACTTTTACATAGTGCCAACGGGAAGACTAGAGATGTACGACCAGATTTAATGAGCATTAGCCCTGCTACATGATGGGTCTTTAGTTGAGTAACTAATACAGAAAAAAATTTGCTGATGAGAAAATTTTGATTTTAGAAATTTGATTATTGAAATTGTCTTTCAATTGAAGGAAGTGGGAAAATATGGTAACAAAGAATAAAGTCTATTTTAGTTTTTAAGGACATTTTTTTTTATCTTAAGAGTGAAAGGAAATGAATTATTATTCTACAATTCTAAACTTGAATAATTATTGAAAGTTATTTTATTACTTTAAAACATCTATCATTTCTATATATCATCAAGAGGAATCACCAATAAACCAAAACCCTTTTTCAAGCAAAACACTAGAGAATTATGGGAATTGTTACATGGCTTTGTTATTATTTTTTTTTAAAATGGATGTATTTTTGTATTCGTAATATTAAATGTATTGCGATTTTGTTTGTTTTATTTTTGACTTAAAACTATGTAAACTCATTGTGAAAAATGATTCTGGACGTATATGACTATAGTATTTTGGGTATAAAAAGGCCATAGTGCTATTTTTGACGAGATGCCTTTACGAATTTTGCAGATGGGATCATAAATTAATTATTTGTCTTATGAAGGAAATTGCTTTAAAGTTATATAAAGTGAAAGCAAATGGTTGCATTAAGCCTGAGATTGAATATTTACTTAATTTAATGCAATACTATAAAGATTCTAAACATTAAGACATTTTTATTGAGAAAAGTAAATAGGCACGTGAAAAAAGGTTTTAATATTTTTGTTACTCAACAATATGATGATTTTGTAAATGTATATAGGTATATTTGCTAACATTATATATATATATATATATATATATATATATAATTATATATATATATATATGTGTGTGTGTGTGTTTATTGTTACGCTATGAGAAAAGAATTTTAACAGTTGTCAAGTATTAAAACGTTATTTAGACAAGAAGGATGTGCCATAAAATTGTGGCCGCGGTAGCTTAGTTGTCATGGTTTCGGATTCGTGGCCGGCAGTTTTCGTTTAGTGGCGCGTTCGATCATTGGCCACTTAAGACCCACAGTGTCACCGGGGATCATGCACGTTAAATCTGTCGGGGTCCAAAGTCCTTCCGTTGGCATGGTGTGGAAGTTAGGAGAGGGGGGGAAGCCAATTCAGTTGTCGTCCTCGTCACTTGACTGATGTTCAAAATTACAAGGGCAGTCGCCAATAGCCATCGTGTTGCTTCTAGTGCGACGTCAAAAAAAACTAAAAAAAAAAGGAAATGCCATAAAATTTGGTTTAGAACTGTATGCGTCCAATGTCCTAATGATGAACTTTCTTAATTAATATGTTTAGCTATAGAAAATACATTTGAATGGTTGGTGGCGGAATTTTTCTCATGAGATTTTATGAAAGGTTCTCAAATTTTATACTTGTATCTTCAAGGAATACTCATATTCTGAATTGAAAAACATCTACAATTAATATAAATAATTAGTTTATACAGAATTATCATTTAAACCCAAGATTTTAAGTTTTCAATAATATGAAGAAACATTCATTTTTAAATAAAATAATTAATACATTTTTAAGATCTGCTTGTCAGTATAGTTATTTTGTTCTTTTAAGAATGTGTAGCAGAAAACTAAGTTAACACGAACAAAAATAGTTTTCATATAAAATACTTTATTGATGAACATATATCACACAGATTCAAAGCATTTGTATGATTCAAACACCGTAATTTATGGAACTTGTACTATAAATTGTTACTTTCTAGAAATAAGCAAATCATACGCGGCATAGTATTTCTCACGCCATACATTCTTTCTTAATTCACTTGCAATGAAAGGCGAATGCGATCTATTTATGAGAAAAGAATGATAAGTTTTAGCTTATACAGAAAAATAAAGTGAAACCAGAAATAAGTTTTTCTTCCAAAGAAAATTCTTATTTTAGCAATATGTGAAAAATAAGGAAGTTAAAAGAAAAAGAAAGTCAAATACAGGTAATTAGTAAAGAACTCGGAAGATTTCCTGAGATTTTAAAATAGTACAGGGAAATTTAAAAATAGAAATAAACACAAACTAGAGAGAAGTGTATTTTTCAAAATTTCTTATAAGACATAATTAATATTTTTCGTAAATCAAACAAAATATGAAAATTACAAAATTACTTTTGGTTCTCTTTTTATGTTTTCGCTGATTCGAGAGTTGACTTAAATAAATTTAAAAGGGAAAAAAAGCTCACATCAAAAGAAATAATTATTAATTCTAAGCAAACACATGTATATATATAAACTGCTGTTTGTAGAAAATGCAACACCATGAAGGAATCATCAGAATCAAATGAAATTCGCAGCAAATGTCAATTATAGGATATTATGCAAATTAATAAAGTTTCAGAGCCATCGCGCGTGCGCGGCGCGCGCAGCGCCCTCTGAATTGATGCTGAAAGCGTATAAATAAAGTGCTGTAGCGGGACGTTGAAAAAAGTCTATGATTATTTGTTAGTGGCAAACGTTTAGTGAGACCTGAGTATGCCTCCACGACGGAAGAATAAGAAATTCAAGCAACTTACGGAGTTTGAACGAGGGAGGATAATCGGCCTTCGAGAAGGAGGATTTTCCTATCGCGCAATAGCAGCTCGTATGCAGCGGAACAGTTCCACAGTGATGCGAGTTTGGAAGCAGTGGACCGACGAGCACCGAACAACTCGAAAAACAGGCACTGGACGACAGAAGGTGACGTCAGAGCGCGATGATCGACACCTGCTCCGCATGGCGGTGAATGATCGCACAGCTTCCTCCAGGCAGCTGGCAGCACGTTGGTCTGCTGCTACAGGTGTACAATTGTCGGCTTCGTCAATTCGTCGTCGTCTGCTGCGCCGTGGATTGCGTGCAAGGGTGCCTTTATACAGGATTCCCCTCACGGCGAATCATCGACGGCTGCGTCGGCAGTGGGCTCTTGAGCACAGAGACAGGCGAGCTGATTGGCACCAAGTTGTCTTTTCAGATGAATCACGCTTCAATTTGTGGACCCATGATGGCCGTGTTCGTGTTAGACGTTATGCCGGTCAACGCTGCCTTCCTGAGTGTATTATTGAACGACATAGTGGTCGAACACCCGGAGTTATGGTCTGGGGTGCGATTTCGTATCATGGACGATCCAATTTGATACGAATTGAGGGTAATCTCAATAGCAACAGGTACGTCCGTGAAGTGCTACAGCCCGAAGTCGTTCCTTTCCTTCAAGGCATCCCTGGAGCTATCTTTCAGCAGGATAATGCACGCCCACATGTTGCGCGGACTGTTCGAGACTTCTGTTCAGCACAACGCATGCAACTTCTTCCTTGGCCTGCTTATTCACCGGATATGTCGCCTATTGAGCACGTGTGGGATATGGTTGGTCGGCGTCTCGCTCGTGATCCGCGTCCTGCAGTTTCCAAAGACGAACTTTGGTTGCGCATACAAGCGATATGGAATTCTCTTCCTCAAGCAGATATTCAACATCTGTTTGACTCCATGCCACGTCGTATAGCAGCACTTATTGCAGCGCATGGTGGCTGCACCAAATACTGATTTCGGACGCTTAATTTGTTTCTTTTGTTTTGAAAATTTCATCATTTATTTGTATCAGTACAAGTCGTTTCTGCATTAAATTTCATTTGATTCTGATGATTCTTTCATGGTGTTGCATTTTCTACAAACAGCAGTATAT
>BMAW01040875.1:0-26594 GCA_019974015.1 Nephila pilipes
TTGAGAGAGAATACATAGTAATAAACATAGATATTCAGATAAATCTAAAAATATATGTACAATGAAATTTCATTTGTAGAGAGAATTATATTTATTTTCAAATTATATCATATACCTCTGCAGATTTAGCCTCTTGAATTAATTTTATTTAATTTGAATTTGCAATTATTTTATCTAAATTTGTCAATCCTCAGGTCACATTAACTCATAATCATGTTCAATGGCATTTACATGTGTTAATTCTCCTTAACTAAATAGTAGCCTCCCAGACCACGTGATATTTTTCCTTTAACGTTCTCCACTCACGTAACATGTACATCACTGACATTTATATTACCTTCTGAAATCAGCCATTCAGAATCAAAAATCTTTCACCCCATCTGTCCTTTCTTTTCACTTTTCACAGAACTAAAGGATTATTATTAATTTTATTTGTGCATATGTCTATAGAAAGATGTATCAATAGAGTTATAGCTCTTATTGCAAATAAGAACTATAACCTATATCTTATCGCTTAATATATCTTACCTGATTGTAGTTGAAATGTTTGCTTTCTAACTTTATGTGGATGTTTGATTACTTGTCCTGCTTATCGATCAGTTTTGTATCCACTTTTATCTTCATGCTATTTTGTAGGTATAAGAAGAATTTTTGTTTTGAAAAGTAGTAATGTGCATAAGGACGAATTAGTAAGCAAAACATTTCTCACATAAATCATAAGACACCTATAACAGCGATTTAAAACCGGAAGTAAATTTCCGAATATGTCACAAATTGTTTGTTCAGTTTAGTTTAACCTTTTCTGCTGTCTCCAATTTTGTTGAAAATATCCTTCGATAAAGTCTCGACAATGTCATCAGTTATTAAAGATGGTCACCGGATGACAATTATGTTTTCTATCCTAAACTGCATCTCCACAACTTTTTCGAACTTTGATCTTCAGTATCATTTCTATTAGTTTGATTTTCTGTAATATACAGAACTATTAACAAATTTATTGATAGTCATATTTACTCCATAAAGTATTTTACAAGAATGAACCGTACCTCTTTGTTTGTAGTAAATTAGAACAGATAGCGTGGGAACAGTCGTATCTGTCTCAAATAACAACAACATCCATATGTATCGAACCAAATGAAATCATCGACAGAACCCTTGATAAACTTTCTTTAATATTTTATTATTGCCTTTGAATTAGTTTTTACAGTTTCTGTTATATTGTCTTTGTTTGATAGTCATTCTTGGCAAATACAACATGAATCATATTTAAATTTATTTCAATAGATAAAGTTTAAAATACTTAATGTGTCAATTTAAAATTTAAAAAGTATTGCATTTATATGTGTGTTTTATCAGCAGTAAAGATTAGCAAACGTAAAAGGCAAAAGGATGTGAATGAGTTTTTGCATTACAACTAAATTAAAAGAACTATTTTAATTTTAATCAAAGAAAATTTTAAATTGGTTTTCTATAATGAAAGCGAACGATATGTAATTGTACGAAAAGAGAAATATAATGTTTTTATCTGTCAGCACATTTATCAAGAAAATAAAATCAGTCTTCAGCGCATATATTTAGCAATAATGTTCAGTACCGGGTTTTACGACGAAAATGGATCGAAACAGATTGAATGCTAAAACTAATTTTAATTGTTTAAAGTAAGTGTTGGGACATTATAAGCATTTGAAAGTTCTATTAAAACAATCGTAAGAGTATTTAAGAAAGAAAATATAACTATATTTCTTATGAGTTATAAGCAAAGGAAACAGTAAGGGCGTGTTAAGAATTATAAAGATAGGAAATATATGTTGTTAAAATGTTGATGTCACATATTCTGCCTCAATAAAGAGACATGTTTAATAAATGACATGCCATTTTTATAATTTTATTGTAATATTCAAAAGTACACACAAAGTGAAATATTTTAGAAATGACTTCTTAAAATGTAATAGCCCATTTATGACATATATCAATAAATATTGTTTACTTATTAAACTTATATATCAATGTGAATTTATACGTATATGGGGTTTAATTTGAAATATGGAAGAGCAGATATACCTCTACTGTTAAGAAAATTCCTGACGGTTTGTGATAAAATCGTTCACATTGAAGGGTACGAAAATGACGCTTTATTCGTAAATCCTTCAGGATGCTCACAGGTAACAAAGCTTGAACAATACCAGTACAAATAGGTAACAGCAAATGCACAGTATTTACATAGATATAAGACAAAACCACACTTTTTAATCAACAGCTCAAAGATACATCATACTTGCTCAGCTCACGAAACCTATCTGTATTCTCTATGGATTACCTCTGAAATCAGGCAGATACACTGTTCTCTCCATAATTGCTAAGGACTACTACTCCATCAGCGATAGATTCAGTCTATTTCTGATCGATCTTACATCATCGAGAATTCCAAGCCAGCAGATTCTGAAGACTTCACTAGAATCCAGGCCGAGATCTCAGCAGATTCATTTGGCACGTCTATAAAGCGACACTACAGACAAAAGATTCTGCCTTTCGGCTTTCGTAATTTTTCTCTTTTCGATAGGTGTCACGTCATACGAAAAATCTGCGAAAGTCTGCTGTACTTACTCGATCAATCTTTTATCTTAATTTCAGCTTGTTCGGGAATCTTTTTATTTGCTCTGAAATTTCGATTCGCCCCAAGTACCGCCACGTTTAAGGGATCACTGCCTTGCTGCGGTGATATTTCTGTAAAGTTTTTCTTTCCTTCATGAGAACCAAGGACTGGAAAGATATATATATTAAGTAAGATTATTCCTGTGTAATGTGGTTGTTTGCAGTTAAATTGTGATGCTACTAGTTACTTTTTATTTTACAGGGGTTTCATTGGTGGATTTTTGAATTTAATGATTTGTTTGTTGCCCTAATTTTTATATTGTAATTCTAAATGTGTGATGTTTGGATTAAGTAATACCGGTAAAGCAAAGGTTCTTCCATTTTTAAAGGTTGAATAATATTAATTCATATATCCTTGTTCTATTTTTCTTTTTCTTTCTTTTGCTTTTTTTATAAGTTGGTTCCGGTTTTGTTAGTATTAGAGTTTTTCAGGTTTTACTATAAAATTTGGGATTGTTAACGCGTATTTTATAAGATTTTTTATATTATTTCATAAATATTAATTTCTTACTACTGATTAATTTTAATTTTATCTATTAATATTGTTGATCTTTGATGAATGTCTTTTGATGGTTATTTTACGTTGTAATTTGTAATATTTTACTATTCGTGTAACATATACAACATCTCTTGAAAGCATGATACGAATTGCACAATTGAAAAGTGCAAGTTCAAAATTGCGGAGACCCTCGAATAACATGGTATTGAAATACACTAACTCATGAATCATTACTGTTAAGAATTCATTCAACGCAGTATATAATATTACATATACATATCATCCGGTTCATAGAAAACCGTTTTGGTTCTATATTTACATGCAATACCAGCTAGTTTTACTCATCTGCAGAGATTTTAGAATACAGGAACTATTCATTATACATATGCGTTATTTGAAGGATTCTGCATAACACATACACACACAATCACACATATATACCTTCATACTAGCTCATATGTCCATCAGTCAGCAAAGAGACACTAAAGCAACACTTTCAAAATGCCGCCAAGTTAATAAAAGTCGCCATTGGCCCCTTTTAAAATAAGCGTTAATTTTCTTTGTTATGATGATAGTAGTACTGTTATAAATTATTTTTAGTGAACAATTTTCATTCGTAGCTTATTTACGGTAAAATGAAAATGGTGATTTTCGAGAGAAAGAAAACTACACGCTTTCGCATCGCTAAGTGTTCGTATGTTTTATTATGTGTATTATAAACAAATTATTAAACACACTGTAGAATTCCTTAAACTTGCTGTTTATATATAACATTATTACTTCCTCACTCAAATCTTCTCACTTCTGATTTGTACCGCTGTTATTGCAGTGTCGCCATTAAGAGACATCGGGTCAATGGCTATCAAAATCCCTCGATTTGAAACTATAATTATGGCATATATTTCAGCTCGGAATGATATTCTTTAATTGCTAACTGAATTCACCAAATATAGATACAAAGGATATAGGAAATAATCTGTCAGAAAATGAAATGAAACATAATTAGAGATCACTGTAATTATGTCTAATATAAAATGTCCCAGAATTCCATTGCATTGGGTAAAAAAAACTATAACTCCCGTACTCGCAGACAACATATTTTGGAAATCACGAGTTTTTAATAATAAACAACTTAAAATTGAGAAATTGTTTAATAGTATAAGATAAAGAGATAGAGAAAAATATGAATGATAAATCTTGGAAATTAGGATTATTCTGCAAACAGTTCGGACAGGAATATTTTTTGATTCAAACTTGGCATTAAGCTCATTATACTAATTATAATGAGTTACTTATTAAACAAAGATTAAAGAAATATTTTAAATTAATATGATAATGTCCCTTTGTCCCAATGTCTCCTACAAGAGACAATTTTTCAAAAATAAAAATTAAAATATTTTTTTAGTACTTTTTCATTTCGTTTTCATATATTTTGAACCAATTGATAAAAATTATTAAAAAAATCTATGTTTCAAAGTTGACCTTTGGTCTGAGGAGGAGATATATATATATATATATACATTTGAAGACTACAATTAAATATATTGAAAATCTGCTTCTATTAGTATCCCTTTTCAACAGTAAAGAAAATTTCAATTTTTCTTATTCAAGAGATAAATAGTCTATAGCATTACGAGATTTCTTACTGAAATATCAACTACCATTTTTATTGTTTTTGTTTGTGTACATTTTCGATTAACCGTAAGTTTCGAAAATGTAAACAAATTGAATGAATTCAAAAGGAATGAATTCTTTCCAGAAACAAAAACACTAAAAGGGAATTGCGGAAATAACAACGTGGAGGGAAATGGTGAAAAAGGGGACCATTCTTTGATTTCATTACATGTTTTCAAAAGCTTGCGAAACAAATTTGTGCTTGTGATGACATCCCTTCTCTTCTCCCGAGATTTATTTCAAAACATCTATTGGGCGCCCACCGAAACCCTACTAAGGACATGGCGCCCTCAGTTGTAATACAGATAAAATCTTCTCTTGATTGTCTGACAGAACGAGTTCACATTTTAAATCCATTGAGAAAGACTACCAGATAAAAAAAATTTTCTATACAAGTAAAGATTACCAATATTATATAAATAGAATAAGAAAACTGACAATCGTATTGTTCGAAGCTAACCGAATGACATTAAATAAAAGAAAGTGATTCAAATGCAAAAATATATTTGTAGCTTTTTAATTATAATTAGTTTAAATTTGGAAAAAACTTATCTTTTTATCACACATCATTTTAATTCATCGGATACAGAAAGAAAAAGGAGTTAAATTTTTTCGATTATTTGTTTAATCACGTCGTAATTAGAAGCAACTCGAGGGCTACTGGCGACAAACCCCGTAATTTTGATCCTCGATCAAATGACGAGGACGACATTTATATATATAAGTTTGCACTTCCCTCCTTAAATTTTCTCTCCCCTCCATTGAGGGAATTTAAGACCTTAACAGGTAGAGCATGTATCAGCTTCACTGCACTGGGGTATTTAGTGGTATCAGTGTTCGAACATGCGAACGTCGGCCGTGAGTTATCGACCATGCCCCCAAAGCTGCCATGGTTAGAAATGTTATTGGAAGGAATTTACATTTAAATGTGTAGTGTTTTCTAAAAATAACTGCATAGTTATGTTTGTATATACTTTTTGTTTATGCAAACAGAAAGTATATACAAACTTTCTCTTAACCTTTCGTTAACGTAAATACCTATTTACTTGCGTATTGAATATTTTATCTGCCATGAACTTACTGTTTTGTTTTACAGGATATGGAGCAGGAAACGCTAGTCTTCTGTTACGTCTAGACATGGTCATGAACACACGACCGGCATTGGTTCGTCGAGTCGTGGATTCGAATCCTGGTGCCAGTAAAAACAGTCGTGCTGGTACATGCTGATGCGCTTTGAATCTGGTTGAGGTTTTAAAACTTCCCGTTGATATTGTATTACGCCAGCTCAGGTGTCGTCCTCGTTGCTTGAATTTGATTCAAAATTACCATGTTCGTCACCAATAACCTTCATGTTGCCTCTTATTACGCAGCTAAGAAGGAAAATCAATCTTTTGTTTCTTCATAGAAGTTTTTCATTTGGCTAAAACAATAGAAGTAGTAAAAAATATAACAACAAATGTCTGTTTTCGTTAGAGGGTCCATACGTAAAAACTCCTATACACCCCTTTACACACTCATCAAAATAATTGAGAAAATATTGAACAGAACGTACGTCGAATAGGAAAAATTGGTCATCAACTATTTACAAATCGTTTGAAAAGTAAATTATTGATTTATAGGATTGAATAAAAACATTGAGGTGATAAGTTATTCCCAGGATGTCGATGAACACCCCCAAATTCCCTGTTGTTCAAAATGAGTCATCCTATTAAGAAAAGTCGAAGCAATGCACAATAATTAAGCATATGAGAAACATAAAGCAACCTAGAAGCAATTGAGCAGCAAATACGAGGTGCATATTTATTACTTTACATTAAATTCTTGCTATTATTAACTCTGACGTAAAAGAAACATAATATAATGTCCTAAGAATTTCCGTCCCGCATTTCAGAAATTTGTAACACAAAAACAATGAAATTAGTTTTAGGCTCATGATGAAGAGCATTTTCGACTCCTTTCTTCTGAAAGTTTATCTAAATAATATAGTTTTTCATAATAATGTAGAAGCAATCGAAGATATGAAAATTTCCACATTACTCAAAGAATAAAAGAAGTAACTGCAAGTTGCTGGAAACGCATTTCTCAAATTATGCATACAGAGGATCAGCCTCGATTTAAGCAAAAATGGTGGGTTGAATATTAGATGAAAAATCAGCTCAAAATCTTTTTCTACGTTACGTTAGGAATACTTATCACCATTAATATAAAATAATGTTTGTAAAGTTTGTTGTTTCGGTCACGAATCATCAATAAAGAAGCTTAACAAAACTGGATTTTTTTTATGTGGACAGATAATAATAGATTTAATTAACAGAGGCAGATTTCATTCTTCCCGTCTCTGTCCAAAATTGTGTTTATGATTAAAAAGCAAAAAAAAATTTATTTTCATTTCAAACTTCCAGCAGTTTTTGATCGAAACTCTTTTGATTGTTTTTATGAAGATGTATTTAAACCTATAAGTTGTGCTTTTTTAAAACAATCAAAGCAATTCATAAGAATGCCAAATATTAATTTAAACTACCCTGATGTGTAATGCATACAAATGAAGAAAATAATTAAAAAAAGAACTATTTAGGAAACACATTACAGGTAAATTTCGTAATTAAATACCATTATGAAAATCATAGGTCGAACATAAAAAGGGAAGTTATAAATATTCCTCCTACGATGCTGCGATAATAATTGTTATCAAGAATCTCCCCATGAAATATGCTATCGCCTGCGAAGGTGAACACTTTTAAACTTGAGATTCTAGTAAAAAAGATTTTTCCCTCTTCTTTGCGAAACGTATACTCCGGCATTCTCGTCCTGTATAAATCGTTCTAATGAAATTTATGGTTTTTTAATGTACTGATCAATTGTTATTAAAAATTTTAAGATTTCTTACTGTAACTGCAACCATAAAAGTAAAAGGGGGCATCAAACATATACGAAAGCAGTTTTACGATGAAAGTTTGAAAGGTTAACAAAAACAATCAGTTAATAATTAGCTTTTTCATTTACTATTTCTTCTTGGAACCAAATTAGCATAATTTTTATACATTAATAATTGAGCCGCTCAGAAGCCAATGCGGTTAAGTCCAAAACACAAAAATTGAGAAAATTAATGTTTTTAGATACATTAGTTTTTAAAATTCTTGGTTTATTAATTTAATTAGAAAAGTGTATAAAGTCTTTTTTCGAGGTGTAAACTCTGCAAAAAAACA
The DNA here is from genome assembly GCA_019974015.1 of Nephila pilipes. Classification (NCBI taxonomy): domain Eukaryota; kingdom Metazoa; phylum Arthropoda; class Arachnida; order Araneae; family Nephilidae; genus Nephila; species Nephila pilipes. Next base: position 8,032 of record BMAW01040875.1, read on the forward strand.
AGATATGTATAGGATGTGTAAATAAAAACGTAAGTATTTATTGAAATAATGACAGCATCTTAAAAATTTTAGGACTTATACCTTTTGGCAGCTGAAAAAGATAAGAAATTTATGTAAAAATAATAAAATAACATTTATTGTCTTAAGTTTTATGTTTATTCATCATAACAAACATCATCTCCTTCCGAGTTATTTAAATGTAAATCTTGATCTCCACGTGTTGTCCTTAATGTCCTGTAAAAGTCGTGTTTAATTGGAGGTATATACTTTAATAAACACATGATGTCTTTTTTTGTTTCTCTTTAAATCGTTCTGCCATTAGGATATAATATAGGTTGAGTTATATTTTTTAAATTTACTGGCCTACCTATTTTTGTTTTTTTATATCAATTACATGAAAGGTATCATCCTCGTCAAAATTATATTTGAACTTAATGCTGCTTGAGTTTGACCTTTCCAATTTTATCCATCTCATATTAAGCCAATTGACTGTTAGTCCACTTGTTGATTTTTTTCTGTTGGTAACAGCTTCTTCCAATGGTTTTGTGGAAAGAAATTCTTGTGGATTCATTTCGACAACTCTGAAAGGGTTCTTTCTTTTACTATTTTGTATTATATGATACCAGTCACTAGGGTTATAAATATACGGAATTGTTTTTGCATAAGCTTCTATAACTGCAAAATCAGCATCATTTGGCAAATAAATGTGCCCACTTAATAAAAATTTATGCTCAATTGATTCAGCTTTTATATATTCCCTTTGAACCAATTTCAGTAAACTTAACACAGTTTTTATATTTCGATTCTGTCCTGAACATGAATCTGAATACATTATAATTTTTTGAAAATCCTTTGCGTACAATTTAATGTGTTTAGTTAAACACGATGATACTTCTTGTGAACCCCGCGATGCTTGGATTATAGGCTAAACATACATGTAGCCCTCGTTAGTCCTTAAATCATGGCAACCAAGATTGTATACGTATAAGTTTCTCTTGTAATAAGCCACTGATGTGGATAGTTTCGGAAATGGTAATGCTTTTTCTAAATCAAAACTAAACACGTAAATTTCGTCTGAAGCTCTTAATCGATCATTAGCCATATTAATACGGGCAATTTCTGCATTTCGCAAGTGTTCGTCATGTTCAACTTCTGATGCATTTTTTTCTTCATCTATTGTAGATTGTTTTTTTATTACCAAATTATCACATTTTGCACAAGTATTTTTTGAAGGTTGCTTAAAATGTAAGTTAAATTTTGTCGAAAATATATGGTAATAAAACTCAAACAATTCTAATTAGAAGTAACGGTTACAGTTACTATGAATTTCTTGTTTTTCAGTGTTACCAACAAATATCGAAAGAAGAAGAATAATTTAATTTTTATTTCAAAGTTTATGTAAAAAAATATTGATAAAAGGTGGACTTATTCACAATGGCTTCTGAAATTATTATACAATATGTTCAGAAGCTATTAAAAAAAGGGCTGTCTAACCTAGAAAAAAGTAACCAACGAGTAAATCCTTTAATACGAGTAACTAAGAAGATTATTATTTATTTCATCAAAATTTCCAAAAATCAGAAAATATCAAAAAATGGACTTAACCGCATTGGCTTCTGAGCGGCTCAATTGTGAACCTACATTTTCCTTATGACTAAACTTAGGTAGATCTCAAAAGAAGTAAAGATGTTAATTCACAATAGGTACAAAAACTATGAAAATAGATGCAAAATATATCACGTTTCGAATATTAAATTCAAGGTATCCGAATACGTTAAAAACTCGAATTTCGGAGAAAATATCGATTTTTTTTATTTATCCATTAAAATATTTGAAATATTTTCTTTCTGAAGCTACCTTCCATTTGTAGCTACGGTACACAGAAATCAAGTTATAAGTATTTTAATATCAGACACTTTCCAAAACAAATCACCGGAAGTCACGATTTCGAAACCGGAAGTTAATGTCTTGTCAAAAATATTCGTTTATTTCTTATATTTTTTAAGAACATTTACTGCTTATATTTTTTTAAAAACTTTTAAAATATATTAAGATTCATTTTGAGAAATCTGGCATCACATTTCGTTGTAAAATTTTCAAGAAATCAGTGGCAATATTCACTCTGTTTACTATTTTGCTGAGCAACGATTTTTGAATTACTTCCGAGTTCTGTTTTTATTTCTGTATGAAATAACTGTTTAAATTACATAATAGTTTTTAGATTAATATTCTTTATTTTAACTATGGGTAGCGCGAAAAATAAACGACAGAGCAAAAAAAAAGAAATTTCATGGTAATCGTCATTCTATTTGTCAGACATCTGATTCAGTCAGCACGAGCAGCGAACAAAAAATTGGAACTGTGGAAACAATAATAAAGGATAGCTTCAAAAAAGACATGAATACTCTTGGTAATTTATAGCCTAGAAATCATTTCAAGTGTCATTGAAATGCTGAGTTGTCCTTCGTGTTTATTTCAAAGTTTAGAACTGAAGGAAGAGTCCAGTTTTGGTTTTCTTTCCAATATGCTCTTGAAATGCACAAACTGTAATTTTATTCATGGTGTTTCATCAACTGAAAAAGGAAATAAGATGAATAAAATCAATATGCAGTTTGTTCTAAGTATGCGTTTGATTGGAAAAGACCATAATGCCTCGAAAAAGCTGAGTGCTGCATTAGATATGCCATGTTTATCCAAGTCAGCTTTCAGGAACTGTGAAAAGAAGTTGTTGAAAGTTACAATACCTATTGCACAGGATTCAATGAATACTGCAGCTTTCGAAATAAAAGACTTAAATCATCAGGAGGAGGGTTTGACAAGCTGTGGTGTATCTAGTGATGGCACTCGAGGTCACATATCATAGAATGGGTGTGTAGCAGCTTTATCCATAGATACAGGTAAAGTTATAGACATTGAAATCATGTCGAAGAATTGTCGCATATGTACTCGAAATAAAAGGTTGAATGTATCCAGCGACCACATTTGCTCAAGAAATTATTCTGGGTCATCATCCAGCATGGAATCCATTGGTGCATATCGTATCTTTGAACGGTCTTGCCATTTGCGACAGCTGAAGTATTCGTCCTTTTACGGTGATGGGGACTCTCAAGATTTCTCAGCAGTAAAAGACATTTACGGAAAAAAATAGTGTTTGCAAATATGAGTGCACAGGGCACATTCCGAAAAGAGTCGTATCCCGCCTTCGAAAACTAAAATCAAACCAGAAAGGATTAGGTGGGAAAGGAAAACTAACGGATAATTTTTTTAATAAATTGCAAAAGTACTATGGTATTGCAATTAGAAGCAATGTTGGTGATTTGCCGGGAAAGCAAAGTACTGTAATAGCAGCATTTTATCACAGCTGTTCAAGAGTGGATCAGCCAATGCATGACCAGTGTCCAAAAGGACAACTTAGTAGGTGTAAATATCAACGTGCTATTGCTTGCGGTGCAAAAGTAAATGAAAAATGCAAAAGCCTGCCTAAAAACATTGTTAATTCCATCAAATCTACATATTTTGATTTATGTGATCAAAGCGTATTAAAAGAATGCCTCCATGGCAAAACACAGAACTCGAATGAATGTTTTAATGGTTGCTTATGGAAAATAATCCCGAAAGATGTATTTGTTGACCATGAAACGTTTACTCTGGGAGCTTAAATATCTGTAATACATTTTAATGATGGTTTTAAGGGAGTGTTAAAGATATTTCATGCATTAGATGTGTTTCCTTGGCAGTATACGGATGATGCCTTTAAAAACTCGGACATTATTCGCATTGTGAACTTTAAATGACATTCATTCCCATCAGCAAAAATTACAAGAAAAAAAATTCGAGCTGCAAGAAAATAAAATTTTAAAAGAAAAGAAAATGAAGAAGGATAACTCTTATAAAAGTGGGTTTTTTTAAATTGATTTAGTATGTACATCTTTATTTTCTGAACGAGTTTTAACTTTAAATCCAATTTCTGAAGAATGCATTTTTCAGTATTTTTACAATTTTTGAAAGGTGATAACTGAAATGTATTTTTCTATATATTGATTAAATTTGGTAGAAATATTTTTCATGTTATACTTAAGAACCTGGACTAGGACTTTTGTAATGTATTATTTATAAGTGTATTTATTCACATTTTAATGCATAAGAATGGAGGATTTTTTAAAAAAAAACAAGTATTGTTATTTCGACTCTTAATAACTCTTCAAATAATACGAATTATAAGAAAATCCTAGTCCAGGTTCATTCCAGGTGTCATATCAATACATATGCTGAACAACAATGTTATAGAAAGATTTTTCATGAAAGGAGAATCTTTTGAAAATGTGCTATTTTTTCCTTATATTATGCTAAAAAATTGCATTTTAGATTTTCTTCATTGTAATAAAACTATTTAAATGTTTTTTATGTACATTCTAATTCAGATGATACTAAATATTTAAAAAAATTATTCATTTGTACGGTTTTTCAAAATTATGGTTCCGAACGTAGTCGGATACCAAGTTGAGATTTTAATTAAAAAAAAGAATTCGAAATAGAAGTTAAGTAACATATGTGTAAAAAATTCAAGCAAAAATAATATTTCCTATTTATAAAATACGTAAACAAAGGTTAATATACTTTACTAATCTAATATTGATTATTAAAATAGGAATAATATTATATACTTCATTAACACGTTACATTCATTTATTTAAGAATATACACACTATTTTATTGGTATAGCAATTCTTAGTAAACATTTTATTGCATCGAAAAAAATTTCTCTTGATATAAAAGTATTAAAATCTCTCTCAGAACATTTTTCTATGTATGAGGATTTCAAATATATATAGAAGAGCAAAAAATCATTCCCATATCCATGTATTGCACTCTCAAAAATGAATGCAGCTTAAATTTTTAATAATTAACAATTCCAATGTCTAACAACCAAAATTCATCATATAAATCTTAAGAAAAAGAAAACTAATCCCAAATTCCCACAGGAATACTTTAAAAGTAACATTTCAGAATAACAATATAATTGCACTGTTAAAAGTAATACAATTAGGTAACAGCATAAGCTTCCAACAAAAAAGCTAAACCACATCCCAAATTACTTCCATATCATTTACAATTATTTCTATGGATATGACTTGCATTTATATTTTTACTTAAAATAATTCATTTTTACTGCTAAAATATGTTTCATATTTCATTCCCAATATTACACTGCAGAATTAATATTTCGGGTTTGTCACTAAAAAGATGGAGAGGGATTTATTAAATATTCCTAAGTTCATAAAACTTTCGACATTGTAAATGCTACAACAACAAAATAACTTAAAAAATATTGAAAAAATATTTTAAACTGAAAATGTGTCACGAGTCTAGGTTTTATTTCCTGATATTAGATGTTTCATAACGGTCATTACGCTCGTGTTATGTAATATATATTACATTATAACAAAAATATTCGAAATTTAACAAATGTTATTTTTTCTACGTTGCAGTATTAAAAGTTATAATTTTAGTCTGATGATAAATATGCTGTGAAATGTCAGGAAAGGCTTTACGGATTTGCTTCGTTGAAATCTATGAATTTATTCTATTGATATTGAAGATTCTTATATATCAAACTGAAATATTTAAAAACAATTCAATATATTTTTTATTGTCTTACAAAGTATTTGCATTATTTTCCTACAAATTAATGTTCTCATTTTAAATATTCTTGTATTTTTAAATAAAGTTCTTAGTTTAAAATCTTTCAAATTTATAATTCCCATTGTAAGGAAAAAATGTTTTGATTTAATTAAATTCAAAAATTGCAATTGGGAAAAAATTAACTTTTATTGAATGAAATCTAAAATAACAATAAGAAATTCCTAAACAACGGGATGCTGTTTAACAATTCTGAGGGAACTCTCCCATCCACGAGCATGTTAGGGTTCCTGAATAGGTTCGGCAGGATGGTGATTTTCTTTAGTGGCTGCATGCACTTCCTCTATTAGTATGGTCTTGTGAAACAGTAAAATCATCTGGAAACTAGAACTGAGCATTAGGACCATAGTAAGGAATCATTCGACGAACATCTATCGCCCTTCTGCGTCACAAACTGGGATGATCTTGAACTTGATATGTTACGTTGGACAGTAATAGTAGGACTTGACACATACTAACTTTTCGTATAGGAGTGGAAATCCATATGACGTCTCCATGTTTATAGAAGATTATTCGGTGCTTGAAATCAAAGCGCCTTTGGTTATTTTCTTACGCTTGTATTGTAATCTCACCAGGTGGTAATCTCACCAGCTGCCTAGAATCTTCGACCCTTGATATTAATCTAGCAGAGCAGTCACCTTCGATTTCTTTCGTGTGAAAAGGGAACATAGAGTTGAGTCTCATCTCGACTGAACGCCCATGCATCTGATAAAACGGCGTGACCCGGTTGTGTCCTGCTTCGCGGTGCTGTATGCAAAAGTAACGACGGGTAATATTTTATCCTAATCTTTCTACTCGACTTTGACGTACATAGACATCATGGATATTAATGTCTTATTAAAGCGCTTTGTTAGTCCTTTAGTTTCAACACAGAAAGCAGTCATCGTTTGGTGGATAACATTACAGGTATGATTAAGTTCGGCTCGATTAAAATTCTTGTCCTTGGTCAGTAATGATTATTCTTAGAGTCTATGCTTCCAGATTTGGTCCTCAAGGATAAACTTGGCTTGTTCCGAGCCCGGAGCAGTAGGTAATGTCTTCGTGATGATATATCAGTTTATGTAATCAGTCGTGACAATTATCCATTTATTTCCAATCGGTGACAATAGAACCCATTAAAGCAAGTCTATCCCTATCCGTTGGAATGGTATAATATCAGGAGGAATATATACTTGATGACTGACCTGCTGAAGTAGAACAGCCTTTATTCGTTAGCATTCATGGTAGTGTGTAATATATCAACGTTTGTAACATACTGACGTTCCATGTGATAGAGTCCCTGCCGACAGAATCATTTCCGCGCTCTACCGTACGTTCTGACGAATCTTAAGTGGCCTGTTGTGGCTATGTCATGAAAATATCTGGGTATATTTTTGTATTGGTGTCTCGAAATTACAGTTAACTACACTTTAACAAAGATCAAAGTTATTTTGGTAAAAAAATTTATCAATCAGTTAATTCATAAATTGTTCTTATTGGCTCTAATTCTCTGTTGAAGAGATAGTTTTTTGGGGTTTGAATCCTTCCTCCGTTTCTACTGGTAGATACGAAAAAAAGTCAAGGATATCCAATTCTTTAAAGTAGTCAATGTTATCTTTCAACGGATTTCGAGAAAGGCTAAAAGCGTCTTTTTGTTTCTTACCACTTTTATATGTAATTGACATATCTTATTCCTGAAGACACAAATCCCATTTTGCTAATTTTTAGGTGGGTCTTTAAGGCATAAGAGACTGATAGACAGTCACAACATTAAATAGCTTCCCGAAAAGATATGACCGGAAAATGTGCAATGTTCATACTGCAGCAAGACATTCCTTTTCAGTTTCGAAACTGCCATTATTTGCTTTTGAAAGTGTCCATGAGGTCCATCATGCAATTTTAAAAGAACTGCAACGATTCCGTATCCTTTAGCATCTGTGTGTAGTGACGTGGGAGCCTTCTCATCAAATAATGCTAAATTAGGATTGGAAGTTAATGCTTTCTCCAACTTGTGAAAGGCAGGGGCTTGTACGGGACTCGAACAAAATTTAGAATCCCATTTCAACAGCTTCTGAAGTACTTGAGCCTGATAACAAAATTTTTTGAAGAGATGGAGGTAATGGTAACAGAGTAACCAAGATAACTGGAGACTATCATGAATTCTGAGATGACTAAATAATGCCATTCTCTAGCTTCTTCTCAAGTTCTTTTTGTATTATGCGACACTCAGTGGTGACTATCGATAGGTACTTTGGCTTATGGCTTCATTACTGACAGTACTTATGGATGTTTGACTTTTCCCTTCACTGCTCTAGATTTTATATATTCTTCTAAAACTCCTGAAAATTTCTATAGAAGTCCGAGAAGCCTCTATTTTTGTATCGAATTGAAAGTGGAAGATAATACTTTAGAGAAATCAACCTGCTATCCACTATATTTTGCCGGAAAAGTAGCGTTAGAATAGGCGAGAAAAATTGTACTCTCTCAGTCTTCATCTAGCACTGATGTATTACCTACGAACATATTCTTGGGAATAATTTGAGTCATGACTTGACCTAACAATCCATAATTCTCCTTTGCCATTACACACTATTGTTATATTAGCTGGTATCATAGTTTCCTTTTCTAAGGAAAACATTTTAATTCCTAGCTCTTTCATGTCGTTATTCGGAATTCCGCTGGAAATGGCAATACGAGTTTTGGCTATAAAATGAGCAGGTACACTCGAATTGTCTCTAGCGTATAAGACACAGGTTTGAGGGTTTGAAGTTTCGTTTACAATGTCTTCGAATATCAGTTCAGATCTCCCGCAGTTTATCATGGTGTGTGATGCCTCCAGAAAATCTCAAAAGAGGATGATGTTGTGACTACAATTTGGTATACTTTAAATTCAAAAGGTTGATTCCAACAAATAATTTACAGACGAAGTAAGCCTTTTCCTAGCTGCTGGATATACTTTCCACCGGCAACTTTTTGAAGGATATTTTATTTAGATGAGAATAAATATTTTTGAAGATGAGACTGAGAAAGATGCTCTTGAGTACACTAGAGCACAGACAGGATGGTTGTTGACACTAACTTCGAGATGTTTTCCGAACACCTTCGCAGCAAGTGGGAATTTGTTTCTTTGACAACTTCTCTCCTAGTAAGGTCATGGGTCCGAGCTTTACTCATTCCCTCAGCTAGAAGAGCTGGAGCTTCGATATGGGGATGACAGTCTGCAGTGGTGTTTCAGGGATCGTGCTGGTAAAGGGCTCTGTGAGGCAGCTGTAATGCGCTGTGTCTCCCTTGTTGATTCTTAGTTCGGTGGCGTAGCGTATAGTGTTCAAAGAAAATCCTGTGCTCAAAACAGTAACGAACGACATTTCCCTGTCGAACAGAATAGAAATAGACAGTTTTGTTGTTCGCTGGTCACTAAAGTTCAGTTGACCAAGGCTAAGCCTCAATAACTTCCGTTTTGCAAGGTAAAGTTGTTGGAGTCTGAAGTGTGGATAGAATTTTCAGGTCGTGTGAACGTTGATAAGGATTTTTGCACACCTTCTCGATCAATAGCTTCAATCGATCAGGCTTGTGCTCCTGTATTTTCTGCATTACATATATGTGGACCTTTTTTGAGCAAAACTAAATATTTAATGTTTATCTAAAACGTATATTGTTACATCCCTTGAGTGTAAAATACATCAGCTTTGAAGTATTTATTAATATCTTGAAATTAAATAAATTTACTGATTGTTTGTTCATTGATAATATACAACATTATTTAAATTCATATGATATGGATACCTCATATTAAATATTGAATATGAATTGATTAACTATAAATTTAAATTAGAAGCCTTCATGCATATGTAAATCAATTGTCTAATCGTGTGTGATTAGAATTAGATATGAAATCTACTTCGTAGTGAAAAGAATTTGAGTGGTTGAAATTCAACCAATCGCTCAAAACTCCAGTGCTCAGGAGGAATTGATTTACTTTGTAATTTGAGATTGAATAAAGAGTTTTGTAAAAGTATTTTGTTCCCTTAACAGAGAGCACAATAATAGATGCGATTACATGCGTTATCTGGGACCGCCTAATGCAATGAAGAAATTATGAAGTGAATAATGAGAAAGATGGCTAAAAGTTGTTGAGAGAGAATAATGTCAATTATAAGTAGGAAAAGAAATGATTCTGCCATTTGAAAAGTAAAATTTCTTCTACTCCCTCTCCCAAAAATAAAGAGAGAGAGATAAAGCTTCATATTCAGTTCATTGAAGTAACTTATTGCTGTATATTTCAATGTATATTTGGAAATATACGGTATATTCAGAATAAATTCAGAAATATATGCTATATTCAGAAATATATGGTATATTCAAGTTTATATTCGGAAATATATGTTATATTCAGGGATACATGTCAAGAAATATGTTATAAACAGAAGATTTTTTTTCTCTTGAAATTCACAAAACACTTAAATCAAATGGTGTAAGATATCAAATATTAAAAAACAAGCTGTTGAAACTATATAAACGAGAATACTCACTATGACATCTACTACTAATAATTTTTATTCCTCGGAAGGTAAATAAAACTATCCTGGAAAAAGTGCAAAAAATGAAAAGCGAGTGAATATCGTACGTTCGACTCTGTTGTAAGAAATATCGTGGATCAATGAGTTTTAGAGTAAGATCTTTTAGAATCGGTAAAATTGTAAAATTTGCTCAGTTTCACTGTAAATTCATTCAAATCATGTAATTTTTATTGCATTATTCTATTATAACATTTTAAAATTGCATTTTAAGAAACTTGTTTGGATACTTCTTAATAAAACAATAATATAATGATTTCTGTATTTTTATTATTTCAAATAATACTTCGTGGAAAAAAAGATTGAATTTGCAATTAACATGCGAATTGTAGAATTATTTTAATTTGTTTTTACACTTTATTTTTCGGGAGAATAATAAATAATAAATTTTCAGTGCACTTTTGAATTGCTTTGTAAAATGGAAATATTTGTAATATGATTGTTTTCTTTTAAATACGCGCTTACTCATCTGTCAAAACATTTGATAGATATAATTTCATCTAAATTATATTTCAGCATAACACAGATTTTCACTTCTGTCAAAACGTGATAGTGGTGGCGTAGTGACCATGTTTATGGTTTCCAGACCATCGTTGTTAAAGTCGTTGAATTGCCTTGTTGTGGGGTTGATGCATGTTAAATATGTAAGACAGACTCTCTCGTGGTATATATATATAAATATATATGAGTGTGTGTGTGTGTAGCAACTTTTTCATTATTACGAAATCCATCCATTCGAAATAAGTATTTAATGCTTCGATTTAAAACAATAACTACTATAATTCATCACAAAAACACACACATTCTTCACATCTAATTTAAATTTGTTCTCAGGGTGTTGCTCCCTGATCACATTGTTCCCTGCTCTATATTCCCATGGAATATCGTAAAGTAATAATTTTTACTAAAATAACGAAAATATCTTGGTAATAATTGTTATGCATATGTACATAACGTTGTATATCATAGCTATTCAAGTTGAATTGTTTAGTTTCAGGAAGTCATAGACTGAAACAACCAACTGAATGGAGAATAGTTACTGTGGACATTAAAATTCCATTACCAGGAAGTAATGATGAGATGAATGTCAAATTCACATGAAAGGAAGAAGAAGTTAGGATCTGCAAATGATTAGTATTTCAACGCATTTAGGAGGAAGAAAGGACTTTGAGAGTAGGATTATCGTTTCGTGATATCGCACGTAGTAATGGTCAAATTTTAACCACTCTCAAGCGAATCGCAAATAAATGGGTTGCTGAGGGTCATACTGAACGGCGAGCAGGATCTCTATGTCCTCCCACGACTAACTACCGAGAGGACAGACATAATGTGATGTCGGCACTGCAAAACTACACTGCCACATCACGGACCATTAGTCAGGAAATGGGCATGTTTGCAGCACGTACAGTATCTGCTCGTACGGGGTGACAATGTTTGTAATAGCGTGGACTGTCTGAACGTCAACCTTTACTACGGCTTCCCTTGACAATGCAGCAAAGTGAGAGACAGTGATTCGCCAAACAACAAAGCTGGATACAGGAGTGGCACAATATTGTCTTTTCAGACAAGTTCCAGTTCTGCGTGCAGTATTTTGATGGCCGTATACGTGTTGGAAGGTTCCTCTAAGACCACTCGTCGCCTGCTTACATTTGATATCGGCACGGGGACCTCGCAACTGATGGGATGGTTAGGGTAGCCATTAAGGACACGACATTCACATCTCCAGTTCGGATCGAAGGTAATTTGAACGCATATAGTTACATTTCTGGTATCTTACTCCAATAGTTGTGCCCTATTTTAGAAACTTGCCAAACGCCATCTTCCAGCAAGATAATGCAAGACCACGTGTTGCAGGTCGAGTTCTGACCTTCCTATATACACATAGTATTCAAATTTTCTCCTGGTCTGCATGGTCTCCAGATCAGTCAACCATTGAAAACATCTGTTCATGGGTTGTCGAGAAACCAGCCTGCCACCCATCTCCAGCTATTACTGTTTAAGAAGTGTGGTACAGAATTAAAATATCATGGAATAAGTAACCCGTTTCTTTCATACAAGCTCAGTTCAACTCCATGTCTAACCGGGCAAGGGCCGTTTTAGCTGCCAGGGATGGATGCTTTTACGACTAATTTTGCACCCCTGTACACCCCCAAACTGCTTGCAAATTTACTCATTTTGTCTTCATGATATATTTATTACGGGCGATAAATATCTTTTTTTGTAATGGCCAACAGTATAGTTTTCAATCTGTTAAGTTCTACAATGACAGCCTTAGAAAAGTCAAGAAACGCTGGGAGAAATGTACAATTCTTGTATTAACTTTTAATATAATTTCTTATCTACAATTCCGTTGTCAGAATTGATAGGCATTTTCTTCATTTATTTACCTACGGTAGAGTCTGGAGGAACTAAAATTAGACTACGCTTTCCGCCTGCCATTTTTTTCCCTTCCGATTAATGGGATTTTTTTACGGTTCTATAGATGCCGAGATGTCGGTTACTTGAAGTTTATATAAACGTGACTCTACAATTATAACACATCCGAAACATTTCTTTCTCTTAATTGTTTAATTCTTAATCAATAATTAAGTCAAATTTGAAATTCTGTAACTCACGTCTCGTTAACTCACGAGTTTGCTTAGTTCGTGGTTTTACCATGGCTCTTTTTTTGCGACACAGATTAAACTTATTTTGAATGACTTAGGATTTCATGAGAAAAGATTAATACTCTTTTTATTGTTTCATATATCGAGGGATAAACAAGCCATAGAGGTCCAATTTGTTTCAGAAAATTTACACTCTGAATAAGAGAAATTGGAAACAGGAGAAATAAAAAAGCCAAATGGATTCTGGATACCTAAAAATATCAAGATGAAAAACGAGAATCAGGTAGGAATCTTCTAGGAAACGAAAACCCTCAATTATCCAGATCGTGAAGTACAGACTCAATTTCATCTCAAAAGAAAAAAAATCTAACATTGCAGAGATAAATAAACTTTGAAATTTTGGGTATAAGGAAAGGTAGCAATTTTTAAAATATTTTATTTATTTATTTTTTAATTTGAATGTTTAGAAAGGATATGCATCATCATTTTTGGGAAAATGATACATTTGTATTCGGAATTTTGTTTGCAAGAGACTAATTTCATGATATCTAGGTCAGTGAGATAAATATTATACGTCAATTATTTTTATTAATCAAAATTTAAGAAATTTACAATTATTTTCCCGTTCAAGGAATTTTACAATAATTACAAATATTATTGAAATAAAAAAACGTAACGCAAAATTCATGACGAATTTGGAATTAATATTAAATATCAATTTAATTTAATACCGTAACTTATTCTTTAATAAGTATAGTTCCCGACTACCGAGAGTTCACTTGGTCCATATGTGGTGAACAACGAATATAATGAAAAAAATTAGGAAATCAATTGGGTTTATTCGAATTTTAGAGTAGCCGAAACACAATTAGCTAATTATCATGTCTGAGGATTTAAAACCCTACACGCGTCCAAACCTAAAGCTTAATAAAACGAAAACACACTTAACTATCATTGACTAACCGGATTGGAGTCAGAAGAGCCTGTAAATAGATTTAACTCACTGTCTTCACACAGATCTTTTATCACTAACTTCAAATCTTATCTAACTTCCCTTATCACTAATTTTAAATCTTATCTAACTTCCCTTATCACTAATTTCAAATCATATCTAACTTCCCTTATCACTAATTTCGAATGTTATCTCTTATCTGCGGGTGTATATATCTAATTTCTTCATTGTAAACAACCTGTTCTCTCTACAACATTTCTGTGTCAGAGGTAGCCTAATGTTCATGGTCACGGACTTTCCTTCGGAGATGTTTTTGTAGCGTTATGGGTTCGAGCCTTGATACCACAGCAGACCCTGCCGTGTGGCAGAGCTGATGCAAATTAAATTTGGTCGAAATCCCTGGACTTGGCATTGGTGCAGTGTGGTATTTGAAGAGGGAGGGATCAGCTGAGGTTCTTCGTGGTCACAAAGTTCGTCACCAGTAGTTATCATATTGCTTTTTAAGTACGAAGACATTGAGTAATCAAATCAAATACACAGTTATATTAGTATTAAACTCACTGCAATGTATCAGTTTACTATCTTATCAATCATCACTTCATTATCTCTATTCTAAATTGCATATGCCACGGTTCATTTGCAACTAGAGATTCTCAAAGCAAATACCGTCACGTTAAAGCCCTACATGTTAATTGAAAACACACACATAAAAATTGACACCTAAAATTCATACAATAAATACACACGCAGATATACTGTATTCTAATTATTCTATTTTACATGCAGTTATTTAAGTTTTTCTGAATAACAAAATATCATTTTACTTCTAAGCTATTTTTCTATCTACTTAATCTTCGTAACGATAACAGAATTATCTTTTTTTTTTCAAAGAAACAGAGGGACACTCATGAATTATCCTTACTAGGGTTGTAGCATAAATCTTGACAAATGTAGTCCAAAACATAAAGTGCCTCTAATAGCCTCATTAATACTTCATTTGAAAAATTCTCCAATATTTGTGAAAACAGTCTACCCCAGACGCATCAATAATTTTTGACTCACAAAAGAAAAGGCGATACGTTTTCTTCAATTCGAAAGAAAGTCATTTTCTTGGATAATCTAATCGAAAGTGGAATATTTTAAGAAAATGGCTTCTCCCTTTTCTTCCCGCCGTTCTCTTATGATTAGCCTATGATTGGTCTGCTCTTCTAATTCCTGGCGGGCGACTTGTCATCTAGGAAACACATAAAAGAGGAAAGAGGAAAAGATGATACTATTTCTCACGCTGTCCGTTTGAAATTAGGGAGCAATATTCAGATAACTATTATTTCTTTTTACGTAGGTTACAATAGGAAAAAAGATTTATTGATATACTTTAATAAGAATTTTTTTTGTAACTTGTGTCTTTAGCTGAAAAAAAGTCATTATGTGATAACAAAGCTATGTAAAACATGATATAATTGGAGAATCCATGTTTAGAGTACAAAATTTATTCATAAATCTATTTTACTGATATCAAACGAATTCAATGCCTTTAAACAGATCAATTTATCTTCGCCATTATTAATGGTTAATGTTTTTCTCCAAATTTTAGTCAATATTTATAAATAAAACGAAGAATAGTCTTTCAGTGCAATATCCACCCAAATTATCAAATAGTTATGTCTCTTTCCATTTTTTCTGTCTTTATGAAATTTTATTTAGTTTTTACTTGCTAATAAAGTCGTTTTTTCCCCCAATTCTGTTCTTTACATACAGGATAAATATATTAATATTTCACTTGAATATTTAAGAGAATAATATTATTTATTATTTATTCTTTATCAATGTAATTGAGCAGTTGGCAAATAAATAGAGCCTAAAATATAAAATGAATATGAGCAGGGGGAGTTTAACTGCACAGAGAGCCAGATACGGCTATGCTACGCAAAACAAGGTATAACTGTGATCTAGACCCTTGAAGAATAGGAAATAAAATAAAAATTGGTTGACATGAAGTATAATCGAAAATAGAGAAGTATCGCTACGGTCTCCTGGGGGCGTTTCATCCGTGTTCATTAAAGATTGTAAAGCACATGAGAAAGGAAACATATCACTTGGATACCTTGGTTGAGTGATTTCCATACTTCTCTGAGGCTAAAATATTAAATGAAATCAATGATATATATATATATATATATATATATATATATATATATATATAATCCATCACAAATACTTCCCTTCAAACCAATTCTTAAATACATAAATCTTATCACATTCCCTAAATTATTATATACAGAGTTATTAGAGTGAAAAATTATTTTTTGGAAAAACAATGCAGTGCAAGGCAAAAAGACTCAGTGTAAATGCTTATAAGAAAATAATCAAATGGTGCTAAGATTGTTTAATAATGGAATTTAAAACACTATGACTTCTTTTGCTCTCATCAGTGAGAATTCAGTCTATGATAGTATCACTTCGAAAAGAGTGTTATCGATCCTTCTTTACATAGTTTAATTTTGTTCCTTTTTGCTAAGAATATAAATAATTGCTTCATTTCAAAGTTTAACAGATTAAGATACTAAATGCTTTGTCATCTCGTTAACATTATTTCTCAAAACATATTTTTCGTTCAAAATTGACAACATTTTAAAACATTTTTCAGCTTAATTTATTATGTGTGTGCACAAATTTCTGCACTTCTTAGAAAAAAAGAATTAATCTCAAGTTCTGATATCTGCTACATTTTCAAAACTCATAAGCACTCGGAGACGTAATGGAACTTTCCAAATTCTAGGGGAGAGAAAGAATGTCTCTAGCATGAAATAATAATTTATTTTCAATTTATTATATTCCTTTAAACAGAATAAGTATTTATATCCAAGCATCTCGGAATGGATATGTTTTATGCAAGTTTATATTATTAACGTATTTTTTAAAACTAATAGCCATATACAAAAATAATATAGTACCCTCTTTTCATTGATAGATATCTGATGATGAAAGTGATCAATCTATTTCAATACTGAAACATTCAGATACACTGTGAAAAGTCAATTTCCGCATAAATGTATTATCTAGAAGCATGAAACATTTCCATAATAACTCAGAGATTCAAATTTTTCAATAGTTCAAGAAGTCCTGGCTTATATTTTGCTGCACAAAATTTTCAGGACAACAGGAATGTAGTCCCAGATGTCTTTGATGACCTATAATTAAATAGTTATAGTAAGCATTCTGAATAATATTTCGCTACAGATAAACATTATTCGATTCTTTTCAAAATCTCTGTGTGTCTTTTTAAATAAAATAAAATCCTACATATGCAAATGTATGGAAATAAATCGTCTAACATGAAAGTTTATTTGAATCGCTATATAAAATTTATAAATATCTTAGAATTCAAAAAAATTTATTTAAACAAACAAATATTTGAAAAAAATAGATTCTTTTACCTTTAGTAAGAAATATCGATTATTTTAATACATTCTTTCACATTCAGTAATTAAATTATAAATAACAATTGAAGGAATTTTTTGTTTTTGTCAAGTATATTACACTCAATTTCATTACGTCTGCATAATTAAGAAAGGGGAAAAATGATTTCTAAAGAAAACCAAATAAAATATTTCAAACATTTATGAAGTACGAGAAATATTATGCTTGGATAACATGTGCTCAGTTGAAAAAATTAAAATATATCTAGTAACAGCACAACTTTATCTATGTAGAAAAGCTTAATTTACTTTAAAGGTTTTTTTGGATTTATCCTTTCAATGAGAAGTTGTCACTGGGGCCTTTTAAGATCCGTCGAGTAGTGACATGAATGCACAATAAATCTGTCAAGATACATCGTCCTAACATTAAGATCTGGAAGTTAGGATTGTGGATTTCCAGATCAGGTGTTGTCCTCATCCCATATCGTGGTTACTTTGAGTTGTCTGGTCGAGGCCTGAATCCATTAAAACACCAACGGTCTAATAAGACTCATGCACCTTCATCTTGTCTGAGACCGAAATCCTGACATTGTGGTGTAGAAGTTAGGTGTCTGGCCTTCCTCGTCTCTGGATCATGTCTCAAACTTACGAGTTCCGTCTCCAATAATCCTCTTGTTGCTTCTTCGAACAACATTAACAAAAAACCTATCAATGTTACAATCATTTTATTAAAATGCACCCTCTTATAGGATAATTTTAATGTTGGAATATATATTTTAGATTTTTGATTAATTTCAATATATGTTATTTATCTAAATAGATTTCATTCATTAAAAAACATCAATATATTTGGCAATGTACTCCTCAGGCATTCATTTTAAATGATTTGTAGCGTAAAAAAGTTGAAATAATAATTTCCTAAGATAGAAAATAGAAGACATGTGATAAAACGGAATGAAATTGTGAAATCGGAACCATTTTTATTTCAGTTAAATATAATTAAAAAAAATTTAATCAGTGAATCCAATCTTGAGTTATATTTCATAAATTTACGATTTAATATGTATGAAATTTTGATACGAGGATGCGCTTAAAATATTGATTGGTAAAATCATATTAGGCTAGAGTATATACATTGAAAATATGGGACGTTTTCTTGTAATAAGATATTCTTTTTCAATTTCAAGAAAATATTCTCCGTTTTACTTTCATCTGTAAGCTCTCCCAACGTGGAGGCGTCAACTGCGTTCCTTTTATATCAATTATTGGTCAATCGACTTTAATTACATATTACTTAGGTTATGTGGTTTCACACACACACACACACACACAC
>BMAW01040891.1:0-11693 GCA_019974015.1 Nephila pilipes
ATATATTGAAAATACTTCAATGATTCTATAATTACAATTACCGGGGGGGGGGGGGGAAAGGGGGAAAAAAATATGACAAAAGATGCACACAATTTTTTTTTTAGTATGAATACTGAATATTCCCTTTTTTTTAATAATGAGAATCTAGTTATAAAAACTGTTGATCAATAAGAGGAGTTTAAGGGTTTAGTAATGCAAAAAACATTGCTATTTTTGATTAAATGGGTATCTTTTCAGAAAATGCCATAAAAAACTAGTTTGTAAAACAATACTTTTATAATACTAAATCTAAATTAAGAAGAGACATTCTGTGCTTTCATGTTATTTGAAACCCTATCTTTAAAAATAGTTATTTTCAGAGAAAATTTAAAATCAACTTGTTTTAGTTTTGAAACAATTCCTGGTTATGACAGATGCAACTTTCACAGTAAGCAGAATACTCACTTCATGTCCAAAATTACAGATTTTCAAATAGACAAGGAAAATTCAATTTCAAAATCAAACCAGAATAATGCATTCAAAGTTTCAAATGGTAAAATATGTTCAAATTTAAGGAATGAATTAACTAACAGGATGTTAATATTTTCCGGGAAAGTGAATATAAATTGTAAAATTAAAATAAAAGCAAAATATCTTAGGATTAATGAATAAAAAAGACTTGTTTAATTTAGTAGGAATGCAATATTTCTAGCGATTATATAACTTCAGTACTAAGCAAATTGTTTATTCTGAAACATTTTATTTGAATTCTGTAAGCCCTAATACTGTACATAAAAAATTTATACAAATTACACTGATTTAAGACAATAAGAGATATGTCAAAATTCTATTAGATATGCCTTTCTCTTACAAAGAGTTGATAAAATTGGTTGCATTTGTATTTAAAATGGATGCTTCAAATTTTTTCATTTTAAGCACAATTAAAAATAAAAAGTTACTTTAAACTGAAAGAACAATTTTAGAAGTAAATACAACATAACACAAAATCATTCAACTTTAAAATTTGCTATTGGAATTCCCATTAAATTTGAGTGCAATACTAATATTGAAAATGCAAACTACTTAAACGTTTACGCACCAAATTATAACACAAGGATTATGAAACTAATTATTGATAATAGAATTAAAAATTCAAAAATTAGGTTTATATATAATTTTATTTAAAAAATTTCTCGCATGATTAGCCTGTTGTATACATGGAACATGAGCGATAAACAATTTTTTCACGTTTTCAAAAAATATGACTAAATTTCATTAAAACAAGAAAGAATAATAATAACAAAAACAAATTAATCAAATAGCTATTAGAATAAGAAATAAAAATATATATCAAATAGCTCTATTAGAATATATCACAAAGAGTTATTAGAACATAAATTATATCATTTAAATAGTTACTAATCTGGTTTATATGACTTCTATGATTTATAAATTTCTTCAGTCTATGGTAATAATTAGAGAAAAATTTCTTGGTAGTCTTTTTTCCAACTAAAAACTTTTTTTTTTTTTTTTTTTTTTTTGTATTCTGACAGCACAACATTCTTGTGTAGAATGCACAAGATAATGTACATCTGATTACCTCAAAGATACAGTGTACCATGTACATGGGCCTGGAACAGGATTTTAAGCTTCATATGAAGCAAACACAAAATTACTTCTCTTTGTAAACAGATGTGAAAGTTTCCACTACTATAGTTTTGTGCAAATGTGAATGCAAAATCCATCTAGCAACAACCATATTTAGGGCTAAGCTAAATAGATCAATATGATTCAAGAATTCTAACAAATCAACTTCTCCCTCCTTCTCATTGTGTATTTTTATAAGATGTGGCTGAGAAACATCAGTTCTCTTTTTTTTTTTTTTTTTTTTTGTGTGTGTGTGTTCAAAAAAACCTTTTGGTTCAACTAACAGAATCATGTGTCAAATAATTAGAATCATGTGTCAAATAATTTGATGCTACACCTACTAAGTCTATTTTTCCCAATGGCAAATGTCAACTCAACTATCCCTTCAGCATTCAAATTTCCTCTTTGCCATTTTGAGGCTTCCTTTAATGATTTGATCTTCCTGTACAAAATACCTAAATCATTCCTGTAGCTTTAAAATCCTTTTCAGAGAATTCAGTCAATAGTTTATGTGATGAGAAAAAACTGCCAAAGAAAATTTCATGTTTTTCTACCTCTTCCAACAGACTGAAAGGATTTTGATTGAGACATATGATCAGTATAATGTATCCTCACTAATTAAAGGAAATAGCAAAGAACAAAAAATAATCCCATGTGATTTCCAAGCTATGTGCATCTTTAACTGAGTCACAAATTATGTCTATCAACAAATACATTCTCAGACACAGCTATGAATAATAAACTACTGATCCATAGGAGACTATGTGTGAGAAGGGGGTTTAGTTTTAGTTAAGTTTTTTTTATTAACGTCGCACTAGAAGCAACATGAGGGTTATTGGCAATGGACCTCGTAATTTTGAACCACGGTCAAATGATGAAGAGACACCTGAACTGGCAACCCCCTCTCCGAACTTCCACACCATAAGTGTGAGAAGGGGGAAAGAAAGAGTGGGGTTATAGGGCAACTGAAAGTAAATACACATAAACATCCTTAGTTAACATATACCAACAATTCTTGTAATAAAAATACTTTCATCAATGCTTCTATGCATCTTAACCAAAATGACTTTCTTCATAAAGCTAAAAAATACGACTTAAGACACCAATGTTCCCTTTCTGGAATATGTAAATTTCATACCTAATAGTAAAAAGAAATAATCTTTATCTATTGTAGCTTACACTCTATCAACAAAAATATTTAAGTTACATAGAATTAATTATGAAAACATTTGTTGAATTTTACTCAACAAGAGAAAAAAGACAAAATTATGAATTCCCCTCCCTATCATCACAATCACAGAAACTTAATTTAGCATCTTAACTCTAAGTGCCAAAACATTAATTCATATTTACTCTTGACAATCATTTTTACATAGCAATGCAAACAAAATTGTATTTTTCACAGAATTTATAAGTTGACGTTCTGTAAAAATATTGACATGTAAAAAGTTAATTTTACCATAGTTTTCTCATTTTTATGTGGGTCAAAACCATCCAAAGCGTTACATTAAGACATTTTATAGGTCAAAGGTAATTTCATTTTAAAACATTCCTTTTTGATAAATAAGATAAAATTTCATTACGAAAATAAATACACTTTAAATTCAAAACATAAAAATTAAAATTCTTATTTTAAATATTATAAAAATGAACATGTGAATGACCTTGTATTTTTCTCATCTATATCACCATCTTCCCCGATGCAGAACTTATGACATCAATTCAGTCCCCTCAGGCAATAATTAATCATCCAAAGATGAATGCAAGGCATTTATATTTTTAGTAGTTATGCTGCCCTTGTTCATAAAATAAATTTCTTTTATGTAAAAGCATTTGCTCATACTTTTAAGTCGAACCAAATACAGACAAAATAGCAAATCCAGTTTTTTTAAAGATGAAAACATCGTAGGAAATGCTGCCCAGCACAGTGTTATTATAAAAAGATCACCACATTGATATCATGAAAAGATCACAGTCCTCCACTTTTTCCAAATCTTTCCACAATGTCTTGAATTTATCCATCTATACAGCTGTACTTTTAAAATCAATCATTTCTAAACTAAAATTACTCTTTTTAAGAAAATGCAATTATTGCAAATCTGAAGCATTTTCTTTTATTTTGTCAGTCTTTTTTTTATATAAGTAAGCATTTCTCCATATTTTTTAAAAACTTGAAGTTTTACTATCAAATTCATTTTTAATGCACAAAATACAGCTTAAGATAATGATTACTCCCGACAATATTAAATTTACTTTCATCAATATTTTCTTTTTCATGTTGCCCTTTTAACAAAGGGGAGGGGAAACGAAATTTTTTTCTTATGTCAGTTACAAATATTATAATTTCAAAGAAAAATTCCATACACATTTTCATTCCATGAACATTTTCAAAATTGTACATGGAATGAACAATTTCGAAAAATTTACCTAGTAATGATTCATTATGTCTGCACAGAACAAAAATCACAAAAACCATTCTTCAGCATTGAGTCCAAGATCATGTCCCTCCAATTTCATAAAGAAATATTTGAATCTCATCAAAATTCCTTACAAATCTATCAAAAACTAAACCTCAACTTTACCATTGTATATCAGAATGCAACAGCAAATCTCCATATCATGCACAAAAAAATGTTTATTAAATATAATATTTATATAATTCAAAAAATCTAAAATGGTGTGAATATATAGGTATATTAATTTCATATTTTACGAATTAATATTTATTCTTAAAAAGTGCAACTATTAAGTGTTCTATATATTACTTTAATGTGCTGCAAATAGTTATTTAAACCATGCTTGTTTAAAGTGCGGCCCAAAAGCCTTTAAAATGCAGCCCGAATGTAAATTATAAAAATATTTTAATTTACGCATTCAGTTGAAGGTCTTTAAAAAGTAATTGTACTAATTTTAAATTTTTTTCGTTAGCCATGGACGAAAGCACTGACTCTTTTGATATGGCACAATTGTCAATTTTTATAAGAGGAATCTATGAACATTATAATATCTCAGAAGAAATGATTTAGTACCATTAAAAGACACAACCAACTCTGTAGATTTATTCGATGAAAACGTTTTCCTTATCTATGAAAAATTTATCAGCTATCATAACCGATGAAGCCCCTGCTATGGTTGGTAAAAATGGGGGACTCGTTAAAATGGTCAATAATGAAGCAATCGCTGCTGGCAATACCATCTTGATGGCATATCATTGTATTGTACATCAGAGTAATTTATGTGGAAAAATTTTAAAAATGAAAAGTTATAAAAACTATCATCTTTATAGGGGCAAAAGGACTTAATCATAGATAATTTGAAGAGTTTCTTAAGGTAATGGGCACTGAATTCACAGATGTTATTTACTATACAGAAGTAAGATGGTTCAGTAAGGGGGAAATGCTCAAAAGATTTTACAATTTGAGAACTGAAATAAAAATATTTATGGAAACAAAAGGGAAACCTGAGAATGAATTTGAGGATGAAGATTGGATTTTAGATTTAGCTTTTTTAGTAGACTTAACAGAACATTTAAAAGATTTAAATTTGAGATTTCAAGGAAAAAATCAATTTATTAATAATATGTTCCAAAAAATTACAGCGTTTGAAAGAAAATTGAAATTTTGACTTAATCAAATAAAAGTAAAAGATTTGGCACATTTCAATACTTTGGCTGCACATAAACTTGTGAGTTGCTCAAAATGTGCTGCATTAACTTTTGATTTAATTCAAAACTTTGAAAGTAGATTTCAAAATTTTTGAAAAAATGAAGAGTATTTCAACATATTTTCTACCTTATTTTCTCTATAAATAAATAGCCTTCAAATCTTCAAATAGAATGCTTTAAACTGCAAAGTGACATTCAACTGAAAGAAAAATTTGGGAATGTTTCTTTACTGGAGTTTTATAAAGATTACCTACCCGCGATAAATATCCTATTTTTCACAATCATGCTTTAATAATGTCTTCAGCTTTTGGCAGTACTTATATTTGTGAGCAATTATTTTCAAGAATGATGCTTACAAAAAACAAAAATAGGACAAAGATCACTGACAAACATCTAGAAAATGCAGCAAGAATTGCTACCTCGTCTATTAAACCTGATATCGATTTGCTTGTTCAACAAAAGCAAATTCATCCATCTCATTAATTTGAATTTTTTCCATCTTTATGAAATCCTAAATTAAACGAAACTTTTACAAAATTAAAATAAATATGTACTTATACATATCTAATTCAAATTTTTAAAAAAAATTATGATAAAAGTTAATTTATTTTAATAAAACTACATAGAGTTAATTTTTATTTCAATCTGTTGAAAAATATTGTATGTGCGGCCTAGAAAAAAAAAAATTTTTTTGCAATGTGGCCCAGAAAATTTTTTTTTTTTTTGTAATGTGGCCCTCAAACGGTCATAGTTTAGACACCCATAATTTAAACACTATCTGAGAAAAGCATACAAGCTATCTGCAGCACCCTCAAAAAAGGATGACTGATTCAAAAGAATTAGGAAGGGAGCTCACATTTCAGAGAACAGAGTTTTATTCTCCAAACCATAAAAGGTAATAATATAATTATATATAAACATTATACTCACCTCACTGACATTTATCTTTGCTTTAGCAGATGATTCCAAGAAAGCGCAGTTATTGAATGACCTGGCTAAATTAGCACCTTGATCTTTACCAACTACGCGTTCATCTTCCAAATCGCATTTATTACCCACTAAAATCATCGGCACCTAAAATGAGTTTAACATTGGATTTCTTTAAAAATATAATACATGAAGGGCTTGCAAAAAATTTGAGATGCAATTTAATAATATTTTTAAATATAACAAATTGAATTTACTACACTAATTAAATGAGCAATATTTTTTTTTACACAATTAGAATTATAAAATAGACTTTTTATTTAAGGTCATTTTTGATAATTTGAATTCATTTGGTAGTTCCCAATGGGTCTATATAGACCAAAGATAATTTTAAAAATGCCATAAAACTTGAAGATTAAAATAAACACTATCACTAAAATTAAAACTGTACTTAAAATAAACAATATTTAATTTTTAATCTCGCCATTCATTACCAGGCTAATTAACAAAAAGAAACAGTAAGTAATCAATACTATAACAGTTTCTTAAACACCTAGCGTTGACACAGCTGTTAGTTACACAACTAACAAGAAAAGGAATAAAAAGAAAGTGATGTCCTATACAATTCACATCTTACTATAATATGCAAATTAATTGGGACAAACATTTTTTTTGTTTATTTTGTTTTGTTTGTAAATGTATCTGAAACCACTTGAAACAGATTTTATCAACTTAGATGGAGTGTGAACTACCTCAAAACCAGATTTATCTGCTTAGAGTGGCTGTGACTGATTGACCTAACTGATTTTGGTGTAACTTAGTTAACTTACCTATTCTTCAGTTGTCAGCCTTTGAGTGAGGCAGTTAGTTGATAGTGTTTCCTCTTTCTTTCACGTGCTCAAAAATGGATGTAATTCCTAGGAAGCATGCTAAAATTATAACTCTTAAAGATCACACTTCTATGATAGTTGGAGAAATAGCTTCTACAGTTGGTGTAAGAAAATCAAATGTTTCAAGAACAGTAACTTCATTCAAAGAATACAAATCAGCCTCTCCAAAAAGGAAAGGAAGATGTAGGCGCAAGCAGAAAACTACAACAAAAACTGATATAATTCTAGTAAGAATTAGCAAAATTAATCCAAGAAAAACAAGCTCAGACTTTCAAAGGGATTTATTAGCATCTGGATTTGATGTGGGTAGCTCAAATGTACACGTAGGCTTCTGGATGCGGGCTATATGGCAAGTAGACCAACGAAAAAACAATTTTTAACTCCCAACATAAAGAGAAAAAAAGTTTAGTATGGGCAGAAAATTACAAAACGGACTGCTGACGACTGGAAGAAAGTAGTTTTCAGTGACGAAACTCATTTATTTGTGCAGGGATACATTTCAGGTGCTGTGAGACAAAGCGATTGTGAACCTTCGAGACAAGACCATATCCAACAGACTGTAATATACCCACTGAAGCAGATGTTATAGGGTTATTTCATGGCAAATTATGCTAGAAGCTTAGTTACTGTTCAAGATATGGTTAATTCAACTAAATACATCAAAATATTATTTCATACAATTATTTCATTCATGAAAACCTTTAACGGAACATTTCAAAATGATTTGGCTCCTTTGTCACAATTCAAAATTGGTATAGACTTTGATGCTGGAAAATCAAATTAAAGTACTTGATTGGCCTGGAAATTCAGACCTAGATCTCATTGAGAACTTTTGGAATATTGTGAAGAGGTGTTTAGGCAAGATGGATTACAACAAAAGAATGCATGATAAACAATGCAATTCAAGTGTGGTTTCATGATAAATTCAAGAGCAAGTGAACTAATCTAGACGAGTCAAAACCAAAACGTCTGCAAAAGGTAATTTCTGCTAAATGAAGAGATATGTCAAACTAGCAAATGTATTTTAAATGTACAGAATGAATAAAGCATCGATTACTTAAAAAAAAAAAGCGATTTTTTTTTACTTTGTCCCAATTATATTTGCACAGGTATATACATCTGAAATCTGCATTCAATGCAGCCCAACTGACTTAAAAATAAGTAGCTAATCACAAAAATTAATTAGTGTGATTTAAAAGAAATCATCAAATTGAAATCCTTGATGCCTCATTGCCAGATAAGTTATGTAACATCAGCAATAAGTGTCCAAAATACATTACAAATTATGATCTTCCATTTCTGCACAACTCACAATATAACAATTCCAATATGATATTGCACAATTCTATATTTCATAACATTGCCCTAAGTGGGTTAACAATTCACAAAGGCTTCTTTTTCCTTCACTGCTAAGTTTTTGACAACAGAGTTGGATGTTTGAAAACAGCTTCGTAAAATACTATATGCATTTCACAGGGTTTTTTTTAAATTTTATTTTAAACTATTATGAAATTAAAATAAAATTATTAGGAAATAATTTATTGAAAATAAACCTTACAATAAAAAACTAGTTTTATTTACGACAAGTAATTTAATTCATAATGAGAACTAAAAAACTTTTAATTCCAAAAGATCATTTACATAATACGAGTTCAACTTAAATTCAGATCTGTAAGAATTATAAAAATACAGGGTATTCAGGGGTTTAGTTTAGTTTTTTATTGACGTCGCACTAGAAGCAACATGAGGACTATTCGCAACGGACCTCGTAATTTTGAGACTTAGTCAAGTGACGAGAACGACACCAGAGCTGGCACCAACTCTCCGAACTACCACACTAAGCCGAGGACTTTGGGCCCCAACATATTTAACATGTATCATCCAAGGCTACATGGCGGGTCTTTAGTGGCCATGGATCGAACCCACAACTGAACAAAACCGGCGGCCACGAATCAGACACCATGACCACTAGATACCGCAGCCACCAGTATTCAGGGGGAATCGACATTTCAAATTTAAAAAAAATAACGAAAAATGTAAAGTTAAATGCAGCACTACAAACACAAAAGCTTGGTCTTCCTGCTATAAAAACAGGGAGATTAAGCTATATAGACCAGAGTCTAGCCCTCATTAAAGGAGTATTTATTTTTTGAGACTCAATACGAGTATTCAAAAGAGGTTTATCCACTACAATAATATTAATTTCTTAATTTTCTCAACAATAATATTGATGACAATATATGACAATAATATTCTCAACAATAATATTGGACGTACAATAACATTACAAAGAATTAATCCACGCATGTGTTTGTCATTGAAGTCAATATCCATTTACAGAAGACCAAAAATGTCCAAGCTTATCAAAAGCATAATTTACTGCCATGTTAAATATTGCATAAACACGTTTGAATTAAGAAATTTCATACAATTTCTGCAAACTTAAAGACTGACTTCCTCAGCAAGACCAGGTGGAAATTTGAAACATGAAAGGTTATGTATGCGAGATCATTCAGTGACCCCATTGCAAGAAAAACAAAAATAAAATGATTAATTCACATTAGGATTACTGATTTTGAATACAATAATCAATTGAATTTTATAAATCATATCGATTACTACACCTATAATACATTGTTACGATATTGACATTATTTTAGCAAACAAATCGATTGCACTAGCCACATATCTTGGTACAGTTTTTGTCAAATGTTCAGGGACACGCAACAAACCAACTATGTGAGGTAGATTCTGTTTCATCACATTTTTCTACATGGTTGCATTTATGCATTTAATTATGATCAACTTGATGCTTCATGTAGTATACTCTGGTAGTTGATCAGCTTGTCAGGTGAATATTAGTGGTTTTACTAAAGCCTTTTCTAAATCTAGAAGAAATCTCCTTTGAGAAGATTCGTCTTTATTACAGTTTTGAAAGAATCATGTAAACACAATAAATGCAAATTGATTGTGGCTATATCAACCACATGAAAAAATAAGGCTAGTGGTCATTGTTTAGTATTTATTATATGACCATGAATAACCCATTTGATTCATGTTATACCCACTCCCTTTGTAATATCTATAGTCAAGTACTACTTGGAGTTTTAAGTGATATTCTTCAACAGATAAATCCATTACAATATTTGGTTGCTAGCATTACTGCTGCTCTATTATGCTTAGACACATATGAAACCATCATAGAATCTAGAAAATACTTTTGATGGAAAATAAAGGGATACTTTCAATGCAATTTGACACTATTAACAAGGTGGGAAGAAGATTTCAAAGAATTCTTAATAATTCTTAAAATTTTCAGAAAACATTTATAACTATAAATATAAGGAATAAATTATGAATTACACTTACATCATCAGTATCCTTTACTCTTAATATTTGTTCCCTTAAATCTTGCAAATCATTGAATGTGGATTGAGCTGTTATGGAATACACAAGAACAAAGCCTTGGCCATTTTTCATATATAGATCTCGCATAGCAGTGAATTGTTCCTAAAGTAATAGAACAAATAAATGCAATTTTAACCATTAATGAATAAAATATCAAAACAAAATTAATAAAATTTACCATTTCTGGATCTATAAATATTCATTTGAATAAAAATTAAAAAACAGATTTAAAAATTACAATAGAGATATAATTATAATAGAAAAACAATTTTAATCAGAATAGATCTAATAGTACAAAAAAAAGTAACAATTTCATAATATTTAACATTTTTCAACCAAAATTTTTTTTCAACACAAGAAATGAATGACATATTTATAATGAGTAATTATTTTGAGATAAATTATGTATATTTTCTTTTTTTAAAAAAAAGTACGAAAAGAAAAAAAAAAAAGGAGAAAAGATGTTTTCTCTACAAAGAGAGGTTTTCCTCCGTCTAAATATTCAATAAAGTGAATTTTAATAAAAAAAATTTTTTTTAATTTAAACTTAGCTTTTTTTAAAAAAAATTAATAGGCATAAAATTCAATTCATCAAAGAGTCCTATAAATTTCTACCTGCCAATATTATTTTTCAAAATTACTTCACTGAAAAATTTTAACATATGTAAATCTAAATATTTTGAATCGATTATGTTTCCGAAATTTGAAATGACATTTAATTAGCTTAATGAATTAAAAGAAATTGATAAAATTTTAAATATTTGATTTCAAATCAGGATTACAGATAATGGAACCATAGCATACATATGAGAAATATTTATTCATAATAGCATTTGGTTGTTTTAACTCCTTTTAATAAAACAAAGATAGAATTTTAAAATTTATCACACAACTTATAGAATATGAAAAACTCAATTGAATATTGGTATATTTGACAGAAAAATTGACTGAGACAAGAAAATTAAAAGGATTTGGGTCAAATAAATTAAACCACGACTGAACATGAGCACAAATGAGCATACCACTGTAGATGGGGATTTTTAGCCTATTTTAAAATTATGAAAGATCAAATGTTACTCAATAATGTTCTTAATATATACATACGGTATAATGCTTTATTTTTATTTACATATTTCATATATTTAATATTTTATATTAATTATATAATATTAAATTTG
>BMAW01040892.1:0-17280 GCA_019974015.1 Nephila pilipes
AATGGTTGTAAAAACAGTTGTTTCAGGAATTTTCAAATTTCTAGAACATTTACATATGGATTTAATTAGGTTACGGAAAAAATTTATTTTCTTCACAGCTTCAAGCGATACTAGTACTGGAAGTGTTTCCTTCAGTAGGAGGCCTATCTCTTTGACTTGTTTGTACCACCAGCGAATTTTTTCATGCATGATCTTCATTTTACACCCAACTGAATTCACCAATTAACAATTATGTGGGAGGCGTTGAACAAAGATGGAAAGCTCCAAACACGAAATTTAGTGCATTTTTATACAAGCATAATGGTGGTGTGTATATCGATACAATTATCTTATGTAAGCTTTAGATTTCCTTAAAATTCAAAGTTGAATTGCAATTTTGGTACACCTTGCTGTCTAAGTCTGTAATAAAAAATTTTGCATCGTCTGAGAAATCAAAATATTTTCTTAAATTTCTTAAGAAGATTTTTTTCGTTTCGTGTGTGGAAGGTAATTAAATGATAGCAATTTTTAAAAAATGGCGTGAAAAAGTGTTAATTTACGATTTTTTGTATTAAAATCGTTCCAACCTGAAATCCATTGATAAAAGCGGTACATTATTCATGCAATATTCGGAATGAATATTTAGATTTCTTTTCAAAATAGAATTCGTTAGATCCCAATTAGTGGATTTTATTCAAATTTTTTGTTACATAACCAGTGAGTGA
This sequence comes from Nephila pilipes, assembly GCA_019974015.1. NCBI lineage: Eukaryota > Metazoa > Arthropoda > Arachnida > Araneae > Nephilidae > Nephila > Nephila pilipes. Next base: position 705 of record BMAW01040892.1, read on the forward strand.
GTTTTGACTTTTCTCCCCTCCTCTAAGAAAAAATATCAACCTTCTAAGCAAAGTTCTGGCCCATATTGCGTCACATGATGTCATGGTCCATCTTTTCTGAAAACAATTTATTCTTCAAATAAAGTTTAGTAAATATTTATTTCTAATAAAACGTTTATTCATTAGAACAATATAATGATTTGTTTTCGAACCAATTATCGCATAAAGGAAATGTATAATTTTCCATTTGGTTGGATGCTGACTCGCTTTACAAAATTATATACATACTAGCACCATTGTTGAGAGAAGAATAAGTACTCCAGCTAGTTGTTATCATGATAAATAGAAAACACTTTCAAGGACAGTATAATTCACATAAACGAGAATCAGGGTTCTGAGGAAAAGGAATTTCCTTAGAAACGTATCTAATGTATCGAAGGTAAAAATATCCCATTGATTATGACATAACAAAAGATATTAACAAAAGCACTGTTTCTAGAAATATTCTATACCCGATGTGTTTACGAGAATATTTGAAATAATGGGAATAAATTTAGTGCAATAAATTAAATTATAGCTTTAGTTTAATAAATTTCACAAAAGTTTTTGCAAGCAAGTAAGATAGAGAATTTTTAAATAGAATTATTTTTCAACTAAAAAAATTAAGTAACATTCCCGTCAATGTATCTGACCCTTTAAATAAGCAGTGGTAATCACCATATATACTATTATCTTTTAATGCCATCTAAATTGATGTTAATATACCGAAAGGTATAAAATGACAGTTTATTTCAATTGTTTTTGCATTTGCAGAAGCAAACTTTTGAAACTAATGCGGGCCCTCTGAAAGAAGTAAAATGGCTGAAATAAAATAAAATCGTACAAAAAGTAGTATCTAGAAATAAAATAACTGTACTTATGTTTCGAAAGATATTTTTGATCAATATTGTCATTAATAGAAATATTGTATTAAATATAACCTACTTGAAAAATATTTCCTTTCTCAAGTTTCTAATTGGGTTCATTAGATGCTCTTTGAGTAGCCTAAAAACTTTTTAATTCAATGGTTATAATACAAATCCAAAACAAAGATCTCTATTTTTAAATTATGTATATTCTATGTGGTTTCATATTATTAAAATTACTGTCTATTAAAATATTTTCAAATGGAAAAAATTATCAATAAAATACTATTCTTAGCAGCATTGTGAAATAGAAAGAGAATATTTTTGAATTTTATGAACCAGATATTCAAACAACATGTAATACAGAAAGCATATTTAACGATTTCTGAAAATAACTCACAAAGAAGTAATAGAATAATAAAAATGAACTATAAATATAAAAAAGGTTAATTAATTAAAAACCTATTCCTGCACATACAAAAATGCATATAGATTTCAAATGTCTCCTAATCATCCTCAGAAACACTGATTACATTATTAATAAGTATATTGTTGGCCATTTTCCGATTTTCAAAATAAGAATGATATTAAAAATAATAATATGTAAATAAATAAATTTAATAAAAAAAAATTTTAACTTCATTAATGAGGTCAAATATATATGTAGCATTAAATTTTATCGTATAACATCTGAAGAAATTAAGTTTTGCTTTTAAAAATATTTATTAACACTTTTGAAAGTAAGTCAATTAAAAAACTCAATGAGAAAGAATTGAATCATATGGACATTTTATTAGATCCATATTTCTAATTTACTTCATCTACATAATAGTTTTAGTGGATGGATATATTGCAAACAATGAAGAGAAATACAAAAGACGTAGTTACAAAATCCCAGTATAGAATAAGATCATCATGTCTTATAGTTTGCTATTTTAGAAAAGGCGTGTCAAGGTCATTTGTTTTCGTTTCTCCACTATCAGTTCGGTTACCATGGTAACTACTAATGAAATATCTCCAATACATTTGTTTTCAATTCTTCTGTTGAGATCTGAATTCCTTTGCGACTGCACTTTAATTCCTTTTATCCATTATAATGAAAAATAAAATGACCAAAGAAATGCGTGGCCACGGTTGCCTAGTGGTCATGATTTCGGATTCATGGCCGGCGATTTTCGTTCAGTCGCAGATTCGATTCTTGGCCGCAAAGGATCCGCCGTGTAGCCGGAACTGATGCATGTAAAATCTGTCAAGTCCCAAAGTCCTCCCGTTGGATTGGTGTGGAAGTTAGGAAAGAAAGGTGCCAGCTCAGATGTCGTCTTCGTCACTGGAGCATGGTTCAAAATTACGAGATCCGTCGCCAATAATCCCCACGAAACGGCAAATTCGGCTGCTGAAAGATCGACCTGGAAAACTGATTTAAGAGAATTCAGTTTGAACATATAGACGCTGTTTAGGACACACCGGACACACGCGGCGAACGCAGTTTTGTACCCAATCCTTAATTCGTCGATGTAAATTTCCCACTCGGAGGGTCCCGAAAATTTGTTAAGAAAAATAATTTATTTTTCAGGACGAACAGCTTTCAGTGAGATGTTTGAGTAGAATGGGATATTATTAATCTGGGGAGTTGGAATTATGCAGCTTCCAAATTTTATACTTAAGAAAATGAGATTTTAGGGTAAGATGAATAAGGGGAATCCCAACAATCACCTGCAGTGGGAGACGTCCTATAGGCTTTGGTAAATTTTAAAACGTTAATTCTCTGAATAGAGTTTAGCTAAATAATTTGTGAGAAGTTTAGATCACCACCCTAAAACACCGCACCATAAACAATAATAGGTTCTATAACACATAAGTACCACAGTTTATAATTTTTGAAATTAAATTGAAGGACACCCTATTAAATTTTAATGAGAGATTATAAAATTTTTCTTTAGGATGATTAATAAAGTGGGAACTCCAGGAGACCTGACAATCAATCAGAATACCTAATTATTTATGAAATTTACTAATTTTTATTAAGGAATTCTTTAGTTTAAAAGTTGGGTCTCGACTGATGACGCTGCCACCACGAACTCACTTGTTGTGGATTGACGGGCTTCTAAACACAACCGAGGCAGTTTTCTCAAACGAGATCTCCAGCCTTAGCCATGCCGGATTTTCAGCAATAAGACCAATTAAAATATTGGAATTATCTAGGTCTCTTCTCGCTTGAACTAAAAAGGTTTCTCAATTAATATTCAAAATAGAATTAAAATATAAGTTCCACAGAGTGGGTGCAAGTACCGAACCCTGAGGACAGCTTTGGGTAATTAGATGCGTTATTGTAAAATTATTATTAGAATAAATAATATATTGATTTACCGAGTAAGAGTATATAATCTTTTGAAAACAGATTGGAAAATGAAGATTTCTTAAAGTTTTAAATAGAACAGACAAATCTATGCTGCCAAACGCACCCTAAATATCGATAAATTTAACAGCAAAGTGTTCTACAAATCTTTTGCGTTTGATATACAAAACCAAGTGGAATATTGCATCGTCACAGCTAAAAGTTTCTTTGAAACCTAATTGGATTGGATGAAAAATAATGTTTTGATGAATCCAGAAATTTAACTTATTGACAAATACACGCTGAACAATTTCCCCCAAGGTTGGTAACAAAACAGATCGCCCTATACTATTTAACGGATAAAAGGTCCTTACCAGATTTAAGGAGTTTCAATTTAGCGTATTTTAAAGTGTTAGCAAAATAGGAAGATTGCACACATAAATTCACAAATTTCACTAAAAGCTTAGGAAAATTAGAAAAAATATGCTTCTAAATTCCATAGTCCAAGAAATCAAAGCCGGGAGCCTTCTCACCGCTAAGATTTTTAAAAACCAAAGATACCTATACAGTGGAAACCTTCGGAGATGGTGCAGACTCCTGAAAACTCAAATCAAAAGTTTTCCCGGAGCCCGGGAAAAGGGAATGTATTAGAAATTCATATTTTTGCTTTTGGGAATTATCAGATGAGTCAGGAATTATGACCTCAAGGGACCGAGAGTTCAGGGACTTGCCAAAGGCAACCCTAAACTTCAGGCCAATGTTTTCATTTTTGGTGGTGCAGAAGTGCCCCCAAGCATCATTTTTATCCGCAAGAATTTCCTTTTTTAATATAAAGATCTTTCTTTTTATATTTTAATTGTAAATTATCAATTTCTCCAGGTGGAAAATTATTTTTAACTTAATGTAATAATTTCCTTTTAAGAGCGTTTAATTTACTTCAAAATTTTTTTAAATTGTTGTTCCACCAGGAGAAAGCTGGAGTTGCAAGAACGCGTCATTTACTAAAAGATATGAAAGGTGATGACCGGACAGTTGAAATCAATAAATTAATAAACTCCTCTAGTTGATATGTTCCGAATTGATTCAATTGTTTGAATGAGTTTGGGATATGATTTCTTAAATTTTTTCAAAAATGTACTGTTACCGTATTTAGTTTTTAAATAAAATTCGGAATCATTTAAATCACATCGAGGATGCACACCTACAAACTGGTGATCACTCAGAGACTCCGGATCCAAAACCTCCCACCTATCCACCAAATAAATAATGTCGATAGATAACAAAGATATATCTGGGTTACATTTACCTGAGTGAGTCACAAAAGTAGGACTCAATTCTGGAATATATAAGAAGTTACAAGTATGGTGTAACGCAAAATCAATGAGAGAAACCCCTAGGTTATCTGTAAAATCATAGCTCCATATGTGTGACCTCGCATTGAAGTCCCCTGTCAGGAGACAATTATGATTCGAAATTTTATAAACAGAAAGTTCCTTTAACACAGTATCGAAATCATCGTGAGGGGGGAAATATAAATATATTAATAAAATAGGAAGTTTTTTAAATGTAAGGAAGACACCTATTGTATGATCGGTTTTTGTTAAAAACTTTGGTGTAAATTAATTTATTAAAACAGTGAGACATTTATTTTTTTGTATGTGAAATATTTAATTGATCCAGGAGGGGAGTTTAAGAGGGTATTAAAATTAAGATAAGGGTCTTAGATTAGCAGAAGATCGGATTCGTGTTCCGTAGCGTCCACAAAAGCCTGGAGATGCGCAGCCCGCGAGTGATTAGCATTCAGTTGCAAAACATTGATTCGATCAGCCAGGGGTGCGAAAAGCGAAATAACTAATGACCGAAGTAAGTGTGAGAACACATGAGAATGTATTACAAACCAAAATCGGTGTGACTAAAAATAAATGTTTTTTAGTTTTTCAGTATGGGACAATTCTTGTCTTTACTCCCATGATTAACCTCGTAGCTAATTCCAAACGCAGATTATTGCCACAACAATTAATGAATTCTGTATACACGCAGTTCTTCATGCGAATCTGTCGATTCACATCGGAAGCAAATTTGATTTTTTACGCAATGGTTCTTGGTATGGCATATCCCCCTCCCCATTTCACACACTGCATGACATTTATAAATAGTTCAATTTTTACTCGTTTGAAACGAAGGTAAAGATCCGAGAAAATAGTCATATTGGGGACCAATTGTAATAACCTAATTTAAACCTCTTTTCGTTTTAAATGGAAAATTTATTTTTAAATTTTCATTGTTTAACACTTCATTCTTCTGAATTAAAGTTTCTTTTAATGATTTACCATTATATTATGCGAGTAGCTCGCCCTACGCCTCCTTATATCGTAATTTTTTAGAGAATCGATTTTTCTTAATTCAGATACTAGCAGCAGCACATCGTTCTCGTTCACACCAGTTTTCTCTGTGTAAAATTATGTAAATCTTATGTTATTTTGTAAATAAATGCTGAGTGCGGGATGACTGTATCCCTAGGGACCGGTTTGCGGCTCTAAGCCCTTTGGGTGAGCTCGGTCCCCTTGGGTATTCTGCCAATAACCCTCCTGTTGATTCCAGTGCAACGTTAATAAAAACTAAACTAAATTAGAACTGGACGTACTTTCTCTTAAATTTAAAATCTATTTTAAAAATCTATAAATAATATTTTTCTTTTTTCAAAAAAACATTTTTTTTTAAAATGAAAGTTTATAAGTTATTGAAACATATTCATTTAAAATATTAAGAAAATACCTATGCGCATGCAAATTTATTTAAACATAAAAGCTCCAATGAGTTGTTTAGTTTCATTATATAAAGGTGTTAGAAACCTAAATATATTTAATTATAGGTTAACAATTTTATAAAGTGTTATACAGATTTTAAACAAATATTTTTTGATGCAGATTTAAAAAAAAAAAAAAAAAAAAAAAAAAATCAACGGTGATTGTGAAACTCAAAATTTCGTTTTCATGAGAAAACTGTTTACAAAAATTAAACGAAATGGGAAAGAAAGTGTTGGCCATTCTCAACTGTTGTTGCCATGGTTATAGACGGCAGTATGGGGAAAAAAATCTGTGATCTTGTAGTAACAGTCTATAGTTATACGTAATATGTGATATTAGTTTTATGAGTAGTTAAGAAATCATTTTGAAACTCATAAAATTAATTAAAATCTATGATACTCATTTTGAACCGCTTTCAATTAAGTTTATGTATTCAATTTATTGTTTTCCGCTGTCATTTGACAAAAAAATAAATAATAAAAAAATAACACATGCTCCTTATAATATTTTTCGAACATTATTTATAATATACTCTTATAAATAATATATAATACTCAAAGTAGATTTTACTTATGATCAACTTATTACTTTTTTGAACGGATAAGGCAGCGTTTCTCAATCTTATAACGATTGCGATACAATTTCCAATCATAATTTGCTATTACACTTCCTATCATATTATGACAATAATAATATGTTTTGAATATTTTGAAGCTAAATCTGAATTACGAACTGAATCACAAGCATTTAGATTACCAAGAATATTTAAATGAATTCATATTTGGTTACACCGATCCTCTGCATTGACCAAACCAAAATCTATGCATCTCTATCACTCTCTCTTACGTGCAACAAATGGGAACTTCTTCTCGAGAAGTTCCAAATTGTTTCGTACATTCTTGAACGTCTGCGCGACCTTAACTCAAACGTGAAATAATACTGCACCTTTCTCAATTCCAACTTCTAACCCAGTCGGGACGATTTTTCCGTTACTACTGAATCTACCGTAAATATGTATGTTGTACTTTGCATGTAAACTGGATTATACGGTGTTAAATATTCACCTCAGTAGATTATACAGAATTATAGACGATTTTTAAGGCGAGCATCAGACAATACTGGAGCATCCACAAGTGCTCAGATGAGTCTGCTTCCGCAAATTAAATAAAGGAGATACTTTCAAGAATACTTAAGTTTAAGATTTGCCAGTTCCGAAGTAAATGAAGATGAAAGGCCTATGTGTATCATTTGCTGAAAACTATTGGCAGAATACAGCATAAATTCTGATAATTTAAACGACACTCCGAAAGGTTACATAGTAAATATATTAACAAACCCCGATAATTTTTCGAATTAAAGTTAATATAATATGAAAATTAAATATCATTTAAAAAAACACTTTGTGATTGAAATAGCTTTTCTTACTAGTTACAAAGTTTCATATAAAATTATCAAAGGTAAAAAGCCTCGCACCACTGGTGAAGGGCTTATTTAACCATCTGCATCTTGATTGCTTGATGTTTACTAACGTCTCACTCAGAAGCAAGAGGACGACTATTGGATTTCTATCCTCTTATTTCCACGCTAAGAAGAAGACTTGGAGTCTCGAAAGATTTAGCAAGCATCAGTCCCTCCTTACGACGAGTTTCAAGATCGACAGAAAACGCCGGCAGCGAGTACCCGATCATGACTTTAAGCTACTGCAGCTGTAGCTGAAGAGTTCGGAATCAACAAGAGTGGCATTTCATGCTCTTGGCAATCTTTCAAAACCATAGGTTGTGACGTTGGTATATTCGCGATTTTCTCTTCACTAACTTTAGGGGGTTTAATGGAGACTGATTTCATGAAATAACAATTTCCTGAAAAATGAAATGTGATTATGTTAATTAGATGCAGGTGCAAATAGATTGAAGTGATTCAGATATAATGATATATAAGTAAAGTGAAATTTAGAGAAAAAAGGGAGCGTGATTAACTCTGAGTAAAGATCTAGTGAGAAACAAATAATATCAAAAGTGATAGTTACCAGCTATTTTTGCTGCAGAGGACTTGTTAAGAATATTTAATTGCAGCGATATTTAAATTGGTTGGCTAGCTGTAAAGTTCAGACAGAGTTATTATATATTATTATAATTGATAAATAAACAGTTAATTTGGTTTAGTTTTGTGTATCATTGGAACAGTTATTGACTTTTAGAATTACTTACATTTAATTGCACTATTGCGCAACAGTCGGACAGCAGTAGCAATTCCTTATAAGGAACAGCTGTTAGAAAGTTTAGTGTTGGCCGCGCTAAGAAAAAAAATTGTGGTGAATGAACGATATATCGCCCTGCAAACGAAAAGAGCCCGATACCAGTTCGCAAGTGCCATTGCTCAGCAATTATTTTCAGGAACAGGGCGACAATTGTCGTGGTTTACAGTATACACAAAGCAATTGTATATAAGCCATACAAAGGTGTGTACATACACCTTCACAAAGATCTCTAATTCGCAAGCCATCCTGACCGCTGCATCCCTTTGAAAGTTGGCCATGGGCAATACAGTTTACAGTGGTATAAGGAGACAAAAACTGGATATCTCGTCAATAGAGTCATGTCCTCTTTACTGATGTGAGTCGTTTCTGTGCTATAAGAGATTTTCAACGCAAGTTGATTTCGAGAGAGGTCGGGATATGGTTTCATCCCAGTAACATCAGGGATAGAGACCGTTATGGTGGTCCTGAAGGTATGGTCTGGGGAGGCATTATGCTAAATGGGCGAACTAAAATCCTTGTTTTCGACAGAGGTACTGCAACCGGAGATCGTTATTGTAAGGAGATGATTCTTTCCCAAATTCGCCTGTTTAAAATTGCTATTGGACCAGACTTCGTTTTTATTTATGACAATGCACGGCCACACCGGACTTCTGATGTTCAGCAGATTCTGGAAAGTGAAGATATCACTCTTATGGATTGACCAGCGTTCTTCTCTGAAATCAATCTCATAGAAAATGTGTGTGATGCTTTGGGGAGACGCCTTGCGTGGCACGATTACATCCTCCAAGGAACACCAAATAACTGAAATAGATGCTGATTGAGGGAATGGGCACTTTTACCTCAAGAACTGTTGGACAATCTGGTGCTTAGAATGGAGAGACGGAGAAAAGCAACCATTTAAGTAAGGGAGGTCCATACTATATGCAATGTACGCATTTTTGCGCAACTGTGCTTTCGTCCTCGCTTAAGTACAAAATGCTGTCTCTCATGTCTGAATTTCATTTCTCTCAGATGATTTCACGTTGAGTTATGGCTATAAAAAATGCATGTTGCTTAAGTTTTTTATGCCAGCATATATATATATTTACACATATATACGCACGCACGCACGCACACACACTCATATATATATAATAAAAAATTTAACCTTTAAACGTAAGACGTTGAAAGAATTGCTAAATGTTCAGAAGAAAAAGAAGAGACATTGAACGACAACAAAATTTACACAGAAAAAAGAAAAACTCTTTAAAAAATTAAAATAAAATGAAAATAGAGTTATTTATTACTGCCATTAGTTTATGATAATTTCCATAAACATATTTTAATAATTAAAACTTCGCAATTCGTAATTGCTGATAACAAAGGTTCACGCCTTTATTAATGCAAAGACTGAACACAAAGGCTTACGCCTATTATAGCAAATATATATATATATATATATATATATATATATATATATATATATATATACACATACATATATATTTACATTCTTATATATTTACATTCTAATATATAATTGTGTATGATTTTTTATTGATACATCGCTATTTTAAGTGTATTATATTATTGTAAATAAGGATTTTTTTTTACTGTATCATAATGTATTCCATTTTTCTTTCTTTTCAGTAAATTAATAATGTTTTATACTATTTTCTTTTAGATATACTCTCGCTTCCGATTTAAAGTTAAAAACACGGCACTGTATGGTGAGCCTGAAAAGTTGAGAATCACTGGAATTAAGAATTAAAAAAAAAACACAGTTGTTATTTATTTGCACATTGCCATCGCGTGTGATATTTATTTTTCTAGTGAATGCTTATTTAATCACATTATTAGTTAATTTCCTATTTATCAACTCTGTATTTAAAACGTCTTAATCAATTCTTTCGTGGATATGAAAATGTGATGATATTTTATAGACTTTTAGTTATTTCCAAAAGTTATTTTGTAAATATCTCAAATACATTGCTTCTATGTAATTATAGTATTAAGTGTTCTTTCTAAATCTAGTTAAGGAAGACGAATAAAAAATAAGAAGTAATACCTTTCTTCCCCAACTGATATCGAAGCTCTTTTCTCCTCGTTGCCCAAGCAACCCTATGAGAATGCTCTGGAAACGGGATATCTTTCTTTTTCTTTGTTAAGTTTCATCTTTAATACCGTATTTCCACGTTTTCTAGCAAGATTAGGGATTTTCTTTACTCTTGTTGCACCATTCTCTTCATTTCATTATTCCCACGATTGCTAACCATTCAGCAAATACATTTTACGGAGCTGTTTTATTTTATCTGGTAGCTAATAAGAAAAGAAAACTTTATTCATGCTTGAAAGAACCCTTCTATTAATAATTTATTTCTGCTATGGATAAATCAAGCATCCAATGTTAATAACTAATTCCTGAATTTAAGTGTAATCGAATTCTAATAAAAGTATGTTCAAAGTTGCTATTAGAGTAGGTTTTTTTCTTAAAATTAGGTTGCCTTTTGAAACAATTATTGTAATAATTTTAAATTCATTATTAAACTGTATCTTTTCATTTTGTTTTGTTTAAACTAGTTGAAATGAGAAACTTAGAAAAATGATGTTGTTTTATTTCGATATTTCGAATTATTAACAATAACATTACATACTGTGGGAATCAAAACTTTCCCGATACATTTGGTGGAAAAGTAAGGAAATGCAGAAAATGCGATTTCTCTTATTAAAGTAGTGGCTCAACATATGAATGGCGTTGTAGTGGGCGGAAAGTAAACACAACTTCCGTTTACTCGCATAGATGTGCGACAAACATAAGCGCTCGTCATTCAAAATTACAACTTAGCAAAACTAGCATAAATAGACACGCGACAGAAAATTACTTTATTGAATTAGGCATTTTTCTCGCCTTATTTAAAAATCTTCTAATTAAATTTCCCCTTCCTTTCAAATTATTTAATCACTAAGTTCCAGCATCACTATATATATATATATATATATATATATATATATATATATATTTACATTTAATATTATAAATTCATATTATTATGCCTACATATTTTTGATTTTATACCTCTTATTCCTTTTTAGTTAGATATTGCTTGTTTATTATTTATATGCTATAGACTAGTTACATAATCTAGATTTCTAGAAGGATATGGAAGAAAGGATACAATTAAAATGAAACAGATAACAAAAAGCAATATTTAGAAAGTTTAGAAATTTATTTGTTTTTAATAATAATTTTATACCAAAAATAAAAATCATAGCATAAATTTTCTTAAAAAATGCTAATTTGAATTAAAAATTTCAGGCAATGCCTTGTGGAAAAATATTTTATTGTTTTTTCATCTGGTTTGTAAATGTACATTTTTTTAGACTGATCCACACGCGAACAGACGACGTAAAGCTGAACGAGGGAAAAACAAGTCTCAAATACGTTAATATCTTCTACTGCTAATGACAAGTATTGCGTTTTGTTGACTTAAATGGCAAAATTTAAAAGAATTAAAAAATTTAATCGCTTGAAATGAAACGGTATTTCTACAGTGATGATTAAAATTCTAAGATATTTTGGCACACATAGTTAGAATTGTTGATTTAAAGATATAATATTGCAATTTTTTTACCCAGATTCTAAAACTATTTCAGAGTATTGGTACTTCCAATATTTTTAATAGCATTCTATATTTTCAGATTTTGAGGGTTAAGTTGTGTATTGAAACTCCTAGAATACCCAAAGATTTCTGTAATTCTATTACTTAGAGCTATGTTGAGAAGGAGTCAACTGATATATAAGACTTTGCGACTCCTGGAGGAAAGTTTGAGAATATTTCGTTGATCTTGTTGAGATTATCTGTTTCCAGCACCAAAAGTCTCACGCACGAACAAAAGCAAAAACTCCACTATATTAATATTGATTCCGAAAAATTCAACTGCATTATAAACTCAATAAAGAGAGTATTTTTTGGACAGGGAAATTTGTGAGAATTTTTTCATTGAAGAAAACGTGAGAAAATAATTAAAAGATGGGATGAACAAAATATATCGTCAAAAATAAATTTTAATTTCTTTGTCGGATATATGCTTACGGTTCCTTCCATATACTAGCTAAGCACTTTGAAACATTTTAAGTTATGCTATAAACTTATGGATTTGCATAAAAGACAAAGTAACTTTCAAACAGACATATTAGAAATTCATTGCTTTGTAAGAAAAGGTGTTATTGTTTATCCCAGTCCACACTGAGAAGCTACGCGAGGATTATTAGCGAAGGACCTCGTAATTTTGAGCCTCGTTCAAGTCACAAGGACGACACTTGAGATGATAATTCTTCGGCAAACTTTTATATCGCACCAAAGGGAGGCTACGGACCTCAACCAAATTTAAAGAGCATCAGCTTCGTTTTCGGTGATTTCTTTGAAGCAGCTGGTCTCAAACTCACAAATCAATGACATCAACGCCACGACAGCGTGACCCTGACCACTAAGCTACTGTGGTCATTGATAAGAAAGAGAAGGTAGGGCTTGACTTAATCTGTTAATTATATACTATTTCGGAAGCACATGACGTATTTCAAAACAATTTATAAATTAAAAAATGATTTCAGGCAAATAGTTATCTTTACTCTCTATATTATATTCTGATTTATATATTGACTTTTGCAATTAGGCTAGAAATGTTAAGTAAAAAAGGGATTCACACAAAAGAAAATTCTTGAATCCTTTAATTACTAAGTTTCTTTCAAACTTCACATATTTTAAAAATACGTTTGTTAAAGATTTTTTTTCTTTTCTTTTTTTTTAAAAAAAAGTAAGAAATAATGATATTTAATTAAATAACTTAAATTCCATTTGTACTAATATGGTTAACATTAAAGCGAACCAATTATATATTCATACCTTCTTTTATTGAAAACGATAACATTGTATTTCACCATATTAAAAAGGCGTATTTAATCTGTTTTTCACATAATGTTTGTACCACATTATATAACACAAATATAATGACATGTCGTTTTCCCACTAGATAATCAGTATTTTAAATTATTGGTATTTAATAAAGAGCAATACATTTTTGTGTTCAAGGAAAGCTTCCACTGTACGGTTGATTAATTGATTGATTGTTAATTCCGCACTTAGAAATATTACAAGGAATATTGGCGTCAAACCTCGTACTTCAAACCACAATCAAGTGGCCTAGACGACAACGTGGTAGTATGGTAGAATTGTTATTATTTAAATTTCCATTGGAAATAAGAAATAACCACAAACATATATTATAAGAATTCTTGACACTTGATAATAATACTTTTATTGATACTTAAACCCTAAAAAGGAATGAATTATTTTTCTTTTTCATTACTTTTGAAAATCAAAACTATTGAAGTAATATTTAGACCACCATGACATAAACTTCATATATCAATACAATTTCAACTAATTTCATCAATTTATTATATACACTACTGTCCTACAAAATTACTACACCAAGAAGAAATACAATTAACAAAATGATTTATAGGAGAAATATATTATACTGGAAAGAACAATTAATTTTCAAGAAATTTGAAAGTATAGATCCTGGGCAATTAGTACCCAACATAGCCACCTCTATCAGCAATAATAGCTCTTATACCCATGGGCATTGAATCAAAGGGAGATTGGATGGCATTTGCAGGTACAGATGCTCATGCAGCTTTCAATATGATGCTACAGATTATCGAATGTAGAGACAGTCATATGGTGATACGCCATTCGCTGGCCAACCATTGAGCAGACAATTTCTATTGGAGAGAAATCTGGTGAATTTGCTGGACAGGGCAGAAGCAAAACAATCTTTGAATCAGAAAGGTCTGTACAATATCAACAACAAGCTGACGTTATTCGGCTGAAACGTAGTGCTTCGAAAGACAAAGAAATAAGGTCGTGCGTTATCGTTCAATACAAACAAGGGGTGATAAAGACGTGTATCCAATGGCATATGTCTGTGATATATCGTCAAAGAGTAGCCAAAGTCCTTGGTGTCCAGCTGAGCCCATATAATTGCTAACATCGTCGAGCGGATCTTCCAGGAACTTGTTGTCATGAAAATGATCCCATCATTTCTTGACTCACGGTTCATGATGTGGCTGTACAATCCATTAAGGCCTTACGAATGATATGACTGTTACGAATGATATGTTAGTGATAGATCAACGTAGAAATCTAGTTAGCACAGTGTTCCGTGTGACCATTCTTAACCCCTCTATTCTATATTCCGCAGACAAGCGTAGCATATCGACTGACGTGGCATCAAAATTACCATACGATAATACGATTACACAATTTCGGTAGAATAGAATTTGACCTCTATCAATCTCAGAAATGTGATGGTAAGCATTTCTCCTTCTTACATGAGACATCGTAAAAACTGTTACCAGGAACATTATTCTAATGTAGTTTATGTAAAAGAAATCTGATGAACAATTACTTCATCTAAGTGCATTGTAGGAGTTATCAGTTTTCCAGTAATGCGTTAAAAACCAATCATTTGCATATCATATCATTTTCTTCCTGTTGTGGAAATTTTAGGAGTGTAACGTATTGCCTTCTTGATGTAGCCCATTTGCAAATTTTTATATTTTTCCGCATTAAACTATTAAAAGGAATACAAACGCACACTTACACTTTATATATATATATATATATATACAGAGAGAGAGAGAGAGAGATCTTTAATTAAATTAAATAATTATTGGATATTGTAAAAGTCTTCAGTTTATTCATTTCGCTTTCCTGAGATACGAAATTTGTATAAATAGCTGAAACTTATAAAATGACTACAACATGATTGAATATCCATTTTGAGAAAGAATAAAATTAATTGTTAGCATATGTCGCATTTTTATATTTAAAATATTTGATAGAAAAGAAATCTGGCCTAAAGCACTTAAAAACATATTACAGCATGACTTCCAGGAAAACACTTGTTATTCAGTCAATAATAACTTAGCATTTCACATTTCTAATATTTATTTCAGGAAAGTGTGGAATATATGACTTCGAGGTTTTTATTTGTTGCATCAACGAACTCTTTGGCGCGTCTCTTTCCCTCCAAAAGGAATGCAACTCCGTTACTCTGATTAGGAAATCTTGAAAAAAAAAATTACCAAATGGCAAGATTATAATAATCAGAAGTTACAGGCAAAATAGTATATTCTATATTTCTTCCTATGAAGAACTGTGCCCGCTAATCAAAGAGATGCAACCACATTTTTTCTTCTGTGTGTAATCTATATTAAGAAACAAATGCAAGAATAGAAATATGTTTCTAAGAGTTATTATAAATTTTAATTTCAACAGATCGATATATCTAGAAAAAAAACATCTATTTAAAAAGTTTTCGATACAAAATATTTGTTTGTAAAGTTATCATCTATTTTGATGATTTAAAATTTAAATTAGAGAACTTTTTATACTATCCAGATAGAAAAATAACAGCAAATTAATAAAATAATAAGTAATAATAATGTAACCATGAAAAAATGAGAAAAAATTACTGTCAATGAAGATTGAGTAAACTTGAGTGTAATAAATACCAGGAAAGTGCATTAAAAGTACTGATTCATATTAAATTGAACAAGATATTTCAGAAATCAAATTAAAGATTCTTAAACATTTGAAAATCCAATTATATAGTCTCGAAGAATTATACAACACTGTATAAAAGCAAATAAAATATGTCAAAAGAATGCAAAATTTCTTACAATAAAAGAATTTACAAAATGAAAATTCAATATCATTAGAACAGTAAAAACAAATACTTTAATGAGAATACAATGTCGCATTTTTTACTTGTATAAAAGTAATTTATGCTTCATTACAAAAAACAAAAGATGACATTATCTAAAATCAAGTTGAGTAGCACTTATATAAATATTAAAAAATAAAATAAATTAAGGAACTAATATTTTTAAAACAATATTGATTAGAATTTTTACGAAGAAATATTTTTCTGTCAATATTTGAAATTTAAAATTACAGATACATTGAGTAAAAATGTTCAAAACGTTCTGAAAACATTCGAAAAGTTCTTACAAAAATTTTTAAATGATCTATCAGGACAACATACAAAACTTGGAAAAGAAAAACTTTATAATTCATAAAAGATGAGACAACAAATTAGCACATTTTATCACTATAATACCAAATATTATGAAACTAGGCAATACTCCAAGTCTATTGTATTTTGATTCTGAAAGTGTTCACGTAATTCGTTACTCAAGATAAATGATATATATATATATATATATATATATATATATATATAT
>BMAW01040892.1:17380-45465 GCA_019974015.1 Nephila pilipes
TATATATATATATATATATATATATATATTTGTGTGTGTGTGTATACCTAAAAAATTGAATGAACTAATTATGTGATAAAAAAAAAACTATAATTTAAAAGATAGCAGACAAAAAAAACCTATGAGTCAGATAATCAAAAAAAAAAAAAAAAAAAAAAAAAAAAAAAAAGAATTCAAATAATTTATAAAATCACATTTTTTTTAAGAAACAGAAAAATGGAAAATAATATTTAATGTTATAGACGCTTTAGATTGTTAAGCTGGACCACTCCAGATTTAATTTCTAAACTTCTATCCCCATCGCATCATCTAAACTATTATCCCCATTATTCTTCTAAATTTGAATTAGTTTTTGATTTCGAAATGCGAGTGTTCTTTTTCCTGTATTTTTTTGTACACACGCATAGTTTTCACAATTATTGAGAATTTTATATGAAAACAAATTTTGCTCATTTTGTGTGTTTATAGTAACATTATTGTTTTACATTTAATTTAACTTCTTCTAACCAACCAAAGGGCATTGTTTTAGGTGGGATATTTTAGCGTTCTAGATCACCTTTGGCATACCAGATGACTTTTCAATTTATTAACGTTGGCTTCATTTTTAATTACATTTAGCTTAAATATATTCCATTTAATGATTTATCGTAGCAATATAATTATAAGTACATTCAATTTAATAACTTATCGTTTCCCTTAATTTTAATATCGGAATAGTTTACTATTGTCTATTTCTCGATATTTCATCGCTTACAATAATTCTTATATTTAATTGATTAATTTAATAATTATTATAAAAAATGCGTATTTTGGATAACTAAATCCGTTCTTTGTAAGACTTTTCATAGAACCTTTTCATATATTTTATAAGATTTATTTTGTCATGTATAGTTCCTTCTTCTGAATTATTATATCTTAAAATTTTTGTGTCAGCTTTTAGATTCTTTTAAATTGTATATTTTTGTTAACAACAATTTTTTTATATTTTGTTAATGGAGAAAACTTAATTAATAATTCGAGAAAAACCCATTTTTTTAACAATCTAAATTCTATTATAGTTGTAAATATGTTATTTTCCAGTTTTTTTTAACTTCAATTTTTTTTTAAAAAATGTTCAATTACAACATCATTTGAAATTTCTGGTTTTTTTTCTATTCATTTTAATTTTCTTAAATTTATAACTTTTTCTTTACAAAATTTTTTAATATATTATAATTCACTTTTCAATTTGTAAGTTATGTCTTTCAATGTTTGGAATTTTTCTTGTCTCATTTCTCAATATTTCAGTTATGATATTTACATTTTTTTTTATTATGATATCTTCTGAATTGATTTGTTTCTTTATTTTTGAATTTAAAAAAAAAGTTGTGTTATTTAATTATATATATATATATATATGATAACGTTTGATAAACTGGTATTAACAATTATTTCTTAGTTTATTATATTTTATTAATTTTTATTTCTAACAATAAAATTAAACATGTGGTTTTTACAAATACTAATATATAAATTGATGCTTCAGAAACGAACTTTATTTATATGAAATTATAACTGTCTCTCTAATATAAATACTGCTAAAAACTTTATCACCTACAACTTTCAATTTTATGTCTAAACAATTTGTTTCATATTTATTATCATTGGCATGAAATAGAATTAAATATGTAGAATTATCATATAAATTAGGTTTGTCTTTAGAAGTACGATTATATTTAGAAACAAGTCGAACATCCATATATCTATTTTTAACAACATTATCTCTATCCATATAATTATGTCCATAAAAATGTAAGCAGATATCTTCCAAATTACTACTGCAATGTCTCTCTATATATATCCTGCTCTTCATGCATCCATTATTTAATTATTTAATTGGAAATGGAAATAGCGCATTTGTGAATCATGCACACAGAATTAGTTCTTAAGTAATCAATGAATATATTTTTTTAGAACGAACACTTATTTGTAGCAAAAGAATATAAAAAAAACTAAAAATAAAAAATAATTCGTTTTTTATTTGGTCAGGAAGAAATTCTTTAAAAATGTTAGGAAAATGGCAATTTACCCCATTATCGTAAATTTAAAAAAATTATCTAAATCCACATTACATGTAAATAATTACCTAACATATTATAGGTAATTATTTGCTTGTAAAGGTTTTATTAAAGCTAGAAATAATTTCAAATTTTTTTTTGATTATTAGGCACGCCTTGGTATTTAATGATCAAAACTGCCATTAACGTAAAATAAATTATGTGTAAATGTACTATCAAACTTTGAAGATCAAGCAAATGATTAGGAGCTTTGTTAAAAAAAATTAATTAATGATTCTTAAAAATTGAAGTGGATTTTTCTAATTTCATTTTAAAATGAGCTAGGGCGTATTTTCTTCTGTTAGGTTCTTGAAAAAGTAAAATTGCTTAAATTAATATTAATTAGTAAAAATAAGCATACATCCAAGCTCCAGGCTTCACAATAACAACTAGAATCAAGTAAAGAAAATACCTTTTGCGAATTCGTAACGCATTTTTATTTTCACACGGAAAACATTCAGAAATATAAAAACTTTTGCCATTGTTAACAACAAAAAGAATGAAATAGACGATTTTGCCTTAAAAACCTATTATTCAATTAAATATTAATATAGGAGCAAACGATACGTTATTAAAGTAATCAATAATATTCTGTTTGGATAGTAAAATAAAATCAGGTGATAAAATATTACAGTAAATATATTTTAAGAAAATGGAAATGTTCCATAAGCAAACTAAATATAATAATTTTAATCGTAATGTATTGTAATGTCAATCTTTTTAACTTAACACCATGTATCTTTTATTATATGCTCACGCATTTTTGACGCCATTTTCTCAAAATAACAACATATTATTACGTAATTTACTCGTAAATTAATATGTTGATATTAATTTACGTAAATAAAAAATACGTATATTAATTTACGAGTAATATATTAATTACTTGTAAATTAATATATGAACAGCATTTTATAGCTAAATCCATAAAATGTTGTTCATATATTTATAAACGTTCTGTATTTAAAATATGGCAAAAATCTCTTTCTTCGACACGTTGATTCCTTTAGGGTACTGTAATAAATATTGGGTACTGGATAAATTTAATGTTTAGTAATATCATATAAATAAGAGAGCTTGCAACTACATTGTATGAGCAGTGTAGAAATTACTTGGCACATCCGAGACAACAGTATTCTTTGCAGACTATTACCACATGAATTTCGATTTCGTGTACAATGTCTATCCACAGGGGTCAACGGAGTGCTGACCGCGGACGATGATGGATCATTTCACCCTGTAACCTCTCATCACCATAAATCAAGAGTCTGCTGCCCACAGATAGTGAAAGTAGCTTTTCTCTATTTGAAAAGACTTACAGCACTCGGAAGTCCGCTCAAGAATGACGCAACTTATTAGAGATACGAGTAAAATGACGGAATATGGTTGTGTTACACAGTATCTGGAGAGAAGTGCAGTCATATGGAACTAGATATTTTGAAATAATTAGGCACCATAAAAACGAAACGGATTTGTTGCATTATTTTTCGTTGAGTGAAAGAAAGCATAATTAAATAGGAGCGTCTTCTCCTTCAGCATTTAGTTTTCGTGTCTTTTTATCGAAGATATATGGAACTTTTATGAAAAATTTGTAAATTATTAGCCTAAATAAGTGTAAATTTTATTTGTTAGAGAGTTTTATCCTAGCTTTTAGGCTGCATTTATCAAGTGGTAGAATAAAAATGGGAGACAAATCACTTTTATTAAATACAAATGAGTATATATAGTTAGCTTTAAATCAATATAGAATATATCATGATGAAAATGCATATGAAACAAGGAAAGAATATTAAGCATTATTATTGAAATACAACTGTTAAATAAATAAAAAGAAACACATTTTAAATGAGGGAAGGGCTAAAAAATAAAACACATCATCGAGGCCGCGGTAGTCTAGTAATCATGATCGGATTCGCGGCCAGCGGTTTTCGCTGTGTCGGGGCTTGAGTTTTGATGCCATTAAAGACCCGACGTGTTACCGGAATTGATGCACGTTAAATCTGGTCAAAATCCTTACTCCTCCCATTGGCGTGGGGTGAAAGTTTCGAGATAGAGTTCATAGCTCTGGTGTCATCTTCATCATTTGGCTGAGGTTGCAAATTACAAATTTCGTCACCAATAACCCTCGTACTGCTTCTAGAGTGATTTTAATGAAACGAAAACAAACCAACATGTCATCGATTCAAGAATTGTAGTTTGGGTTATTAGGCTATCAAATATATGCATGGGTAAAAAATGCTTTTTCCTAAAACTAAAACAAGCAAATATAAACTCATTTAAAAAGAATTCAAAAATGTTGGTAAAATTAACTCTTGATAGTTCCGAAAAAAGAGGTTGGTATCCCTGTATATTTCAAACCGATTTTATATTCAAGTTCAAACGGCGCTGCTAAGTGAAGATGGTAATATCATTGTATGCTGCCATCTATTAAACAGTTCCAAATAAATATAACTTTGCTCCATGCTTCGTCTTGATTAGGTAGACATTAGTAGCGAAATGACACACAAAATTTTATTGCTACCGCGTCGAGTTAAAATCGTCATTTTTCGTAGAATTGTCACCATCGATTAGACCAGAATCCATTATACACCAGAAACCAAGCACCAATCAAAACAATGAGTAAGTTATGATGTTTTAGCTCCAAAGAAGGCAAAGATTAACTGGAAAATTTTATGATGACGATTTAATGAGGTAAAATAGGCGCAATGCTCCTTCTCTAATCAGGTAAATAAAACTGATTACTGGACAGTATTTTTCTGAAGTGCCTCATTCCTATTTTCAACACGAACACTTTTTGAATCTTCTCTTATGACTATAACAATTACATATGTCTCTAGAAATGTATAATTTTCTCAAAGCGCGGTTTTATTAAAAAATGTATTCGTTTTCAAAAAAAAGTAATAGTTGAAATGTCAGTGCAAAGTAACATAAACTTTTAAAGTTCTTGAAGACTACTCATAGAAAGAGGTTGGTCTTTTATGTTATTTTCATTCTATCCAGTGCATTCTTTTAATTTCCACAAATGAGAGAAAAACACGAATACATATTTGCTAGCAAAAGAATGCATGGAATTTTTCAGAATAAAGCAAAGAGTGTTGAAATTCAGACTCTTAGATATTTCTTTAACGTTTTGCTTATTCCTCAAAGTGAATTCTTTGTTAAAAGTAGATTTCAGCTTCACTAAAAGGAGAAACGTGAGATATCAAATGAATTCTAAATCACATAAGAATTTCTATTTTGAAATTAATGGGCAGAACTAAAACCTTTTTTCAGTTCCAAGGTTATATAGAGGGAAAAGGTACGCATTAAGAGAAATTAAAACTAGCAACTTTTGGTTAATGAAAAAATTGTTTTACTTTCAAAGTAATAAAATATTTACAAAATATCTTTTGAAAAATCTATGGTTTAAGTATTTGTGACATATTTCTTGTGTCACAAAACTGAAAAGTTTTCATAAAAATAATTTATTGCAAAATTCTTATTTGTGTTCTCTCTTAGAAAATATATAAGCAGGCAGAAGAGACACAAATGTTTTCAGTATAATTTTTTTCTGCTAATGCCTTTTACATTTTTAAAAAAAGTCGTTCTTTGACCATAAAAACATTAAAAACTCACGAAATTTCTTATATTTAGCTTTTTATTAAAAAAAGAACTTTAATAATTATACATAAATATACAATATAATGTTATATAAACATATAAATAGTAAAAGGTAAATAATCAATGTATGCTAAATTAAAAGGAATTTTAAAAACTATTAAGTAAAATTTACAGAAATGAAAGCTGTACAATTCTGATATTAAAATCAAATTTAAAATAGAATAAAGAAAAATTACTATCGTAAAAAATACTAAAACACCAAAACAAAATGTTAAACATAAATTTTAGAATGAAACCACATAAATAGACTCATAAATTGCTAGAAGATGCAATCAAAATAGTTGTAAATAATACGAAAAATATAAAAAAAAAATCAAATAAATTAATTTAATTCTGGCTCCACCTGTGTAGTGTGTTGCATTGATTTTCTAGTAATACGGATCTAATCCTCCTACTCAGAAATTACTTTTAAAATCGAAAAGAAATTATTACAAATTAAATAATATATAAAATTAAAATTTTTACATAAACTTAATTTAAAATATTTACTTTTAAAAATAAATAAAATTTACAAGTAACAATTTAAAAAAAAACGATTTCTAATTCAAATTCATGAATACTTTATTCTATTTTACGGTTTTTGTATTTTAAATTGTTTTTCAAGTGATAAAAACGATAATTAGCTTGAAAGAAAATTTGGAATTCACTGAATAATGAATACAATGCAATTTAAATTTTATGAATTTTCATAAAATTCAAAGAAAACTATAAGAAAATTTTTATTGTGCAAGATGTAATTATAAATAATATTTCTAAAAATCAAGATACTCAAATTTCTTTTCCGAAACCGAATATGGTTTACGCAGATTAAAATAGAATGACTAACTTTTTAATTACTCGATGGATTCTTAAATATATATATATATATATATATATATATATATATATATATATGATTGTATGTATGTACGCTTGTAGTTAGGAATATGTTTTAATTATATTATTAATTACATAAATAATTATATGACTAAATGTAATCATATATCATAAATGATTATAGGTTATAATATATAATCACAAATAATATAATAAAACCATGTATTTATAACTATTAATTATATTGCAAGACTTTTTAATTATTTACATTTGTACAATATAAAAAATGTGAAGAAAAAAGAAGTAATTAAAATTAATTTTAATAATTTATAATAAGTAAATTTAAACATATAGTAACTTAATGTAGAAAAAATTATACAAAAATGACCTACTTTTATATATATATATATATATATATATAGTAAGTGAGGACCGAATAAGTATTCTCAACCCGAAATTGCTTTTTCACTTGCTGGGTTCCATATTTTCATTTATTTTTCATTCTTTCATTTTTACATTTCTTTCTGGATTTTCGTTTTTTTAAATATTTTAAATTATTCTTTCATAAATTTTCAGTGTATATATATATAATAGATATAAATATTTGATATTATATTATATTAATTAGTGTAATTAGTTATAATTATTTATGATAATATATAATTCATAACAATTTATTATGTATCATTATATTTACTTTTAATTAATTTTATAATTATTATGACACGATTAGTAATTAAAAATTGATGAATAATCTAAGCGTAGCAAAAATTCTGATTAGTCCTTATACATACTTCTACCAGGAATATTACTCATTCCGACAGAAAAGTGGTTTTCAAGTTCATACGATTTCAATTTAAGATACGCCGTGCTTCATTACTTCTATCTAATTCGTGACTCAGGACGTGAGCACTAAATGAAAGCACAGCCTTGAACTATTATTTGCATTTACTACCGACGCAAAAGCTTACTTTTGTGTGTCTAATTAAGCAACCGCAGAGACAGCCGATTTCATCAAATATAAACTGCCAAAAAAACGAAAATCAATGTTTCAAGCGGAAGATGTACGTCACACAATTGCAGTAATAACTGAAAAAATAACTTTCTCCAAAATATCATTCAAAATGTGTCTCTCTTTGTATAATCACGATGATAATGGAAGAAGATTACGTGGCAGCTCTCTTCAACAGCAATGACATAAGATGAAGCGCCTTAATAACTAGTCAGAGGAGGAATCTCTTTTGGCCTGTTGGTAAGAGCAGTGGAAAAGTGACAGGACAAGATTTCTGTGGACGACTGATTAATGGTTTAAATCATTCCCCTAACTCAAATCCTACCTTTCTCTCCCGCCACGAGGTGGGAAACATCCCCTTAGTGGATAGGTAGAATCATCACAACCGCCGAAATTCCCTGTTACATGCCTTTCTCAAAACATGGGCAAACGGGTTTAGCTTCACCTACTAGAGAAAGGGACATTTTGAAAATTAGTTGTAAGTCCAAAAATAGTTTTCTCTGTTACGTTAAAAGTATTTTCCCTCACAATAATAAAAAAAAATATTTATAACTTATTGTTTTGGGATAAGAAATTTAAGAATATTCACTTTGGGAATTTTTAAGGATTCGCAGTATTGTGATGTTAACGTTCGGTGCACAATGATGAGGTTAACGAGCATATTTGAACACGCATGTGCATGTAAATTTCGCATTCTTTAGTTGTTGAGGAAGTAATTCATGTCAGATTTTTCCAATACATTTAATTAAACCGCAAGATTACACACTTCGAAATTCCAACAATCAATATTAAACTCCATTTCATTAGTTTTGATAATTAAAAGCGTTTACTGCTGTCGGATGAGAATAGTTCTTTCCATTGTTTCACCTTTCGAAGTGAGTATTGTCTTCCACCACTTAATTTACTATTTCTTCATTATTATGCGTGAAAGATACTCTATATACATTGCCTAACGAACAATAGCGCCAATGTGAAAATGAAAGAGAGGATTATTTTCCTTTTGTTTGTATAAGGGGATTACTGATTCGAATAAAGGAATGAGAATCGAGTTCTGTGGAAGATCTTTTGCTGAGCTGGAAACATGTATTACATAAAGTGATAATTTATGTAGCAATGATAACTATGAAAGATAACATTACTACAAAGTATGTTTTTTCTTTTTTATGTAAGGTATCTTTAAAATATATATTCATATAAATCACGCGGGGAAACTGGATAAAAAAATGCCAAAAACATTTAATGAATGAATTAAATATTTGCTTAAAAAATTTAACACCATGTAAATTGACGCATTCATATTTAGAATTTTAAAAAGAATCATAAGCACTTAATTAAACATAGAACTAAATTTGTCAGAAATATTTATGTAGCAGCTTAGACATAAATTCACTAAACATGTAATAAATGTTTAAAAGCATAAAATCGCAGTTATTTTGTATTAATTATAAGAAAAATTTCAAGAAAAGATACTCTAGGTCTCCTAGAGGCCCAACAAATGAGGGTTTTAAATATAAAAAATTTGTTTTGTAAAGAAAGGGCTACTTTAATGGCAAAACGTCACTCTCTCAAGTATTTGTTTTTAAAAGTATCATGCATCATCTAAACGAAAATAAAATAAACTGCATATATCAGTATGCCTTTAAAATGCCAACTTAAGTTAAATTATCGATTTTTTACAAGCTTTTATTTATATTAAAGTTCAATATTTCATTTTTAAGAATCTGTTTGAATTTTATTCTAATAGTATTCAGAAACGATTTACAACTACTGTAATAAAAATTGATCTCATTAAAAATTTTGCGACTGGAAGCGTATATCTGCAAACCCGAAAAGAATAGAATTATTTATGGTTTTTTTTCTCCAATATTTAGTGCAAAAATTATACTTTACGAACAAATAAATACACTGAAATTAAAATAGAACATATAAAAATAAAATAAATGTATGGAGTAACATAGTTTTCGTTTGGCTTCGTTTTGAAAATAGTACTAAATAAGGTTTTACTTCACAACTGTGAAATTTGCAGCTTACATTGCAGTTATTCACTTTAATGATGCATTCCAAGAAGGATCAAATAATTTTCCTGGAGATCAAAATATTGACGATCCAGTTTTCTCCACAACTTTTTACGTGAGATAAAATAGCTTAGAAAACTACAATATTCATGAATCAATATGACACTCAGACACAAATAACTTATAAACTTCTACAAGGGCTTAGAAGTACAAAACTTATTGTTTTGGAAGGTGAAGAAGTTAATATTATAAATGTATGATATGTCTCAATAAAAATGTGTGTTTCGTATAAAAACTTAATTAAAATGGTTTCTGTTTGGCATCTTCTGAAAATGATTTTCACATTTTTTGTTCACACAAAGCATAATATATAAATTTTATTTCGGTTAACCTGAGATTTTACTTACACGTTTTTTAAATATTTAAGTAGGCGATATAATAATTTCTTGAGATTTTTCTATGCCATAAAAAGAAATCCCAACGACTTTTAAAGAAAATTTTAGTGTACCAGCATTCAAACTACTATAGATAGTATGCAAGGTGAAGGGAATATGTTCAAGAGAAAAGTACATTCCTGAAAGGAAGCAATTATCTGTATTAACTTGTTTAAAATAATCTAATTGCAATAAATTTTTGAGTCACTATGTTTTGCGGAAGGACCCAATTCTTTCTATTTTTCTTTACATTTCGGACTCTTGATGGAGAGCTCGATATATAATGAAACAAATCATAAAATAACATATCTAATATATCTATTGTTTTAATTTTAATAAAAAATCCCAGCTAATCATAAAATATGCATTTTAATACATTATTAAAATAATCACATACAATATTATAATATTACCACAATCTTAAAGTTTGATTGATTAGTTGCTTGCTAACGTCCCCCTTAGTTGTAACACTAGAGTTATTGGCCACGGGTCTCGTAATTTTGAGCCTTGATTAAGTGTCGAGTCTGACTTCAGAAGGCTCGAACCTCAGCTTTCACCATCTTCTCTAAATTTCCACACCACGTTAATATAAAGGCAGATTTAAATATCAGATTTAATAATAATCAGCCCCACAACACGATGGGTCTATAGTTGCCTTAGAATTTGCACCTATGATTAATTGAAACAAAGCCAGCCTCGAGTTCACAACCATAACCACTAGGAAACCTCGACCACATTGTTTCAAAGAGAAATTAAGCAAGTAAATTTTATTTAGTCCACCTAAAGTATATTTATTAGAATACGTATCTGCAACTTCTTTGGGTAACTGTACGAAGCTCATATGTGATTGGGCTGTTTTAAATAATATATGATTTTCAATAGCAATATGACACATTTAAATGAAAAAAAGTTTCAAATGGAAAAATTTCAATATACATTGCTCTCTTGCTCATTTCATGAAAGTATAATGCAAACACAAAAGTACACTTGATAAAAAAAAAATGACGCACTAAGAAGAGTAGTTGTCCGATGGAGACAAAAATTGACCGGTAGGAAAATTACATACAGAATAAAAAATGAAGATTAATTGAATGATTTATTTCAGTGTTACATAGTTACAAAGTAACGAGCTCTAAAAGATGTTGACCCACCTCTAGCCTGGATACAACCTGCCCCACGACGTGACATGGAGCGATAAAGCTCCTTCATGGTCTCCTGAGATATTCCTTGCCAAATTTGCTCCAATTGTCGCGTTAGGTCATCAACAATCCCTAGTAATTGCAGTCGCCCTCCCATCATATCCCAGACACACTCCATTGGAGAGAGATCTGGCTGGCCAAGGAAGAGTTTGACAAGCTTTAAGACAGTTCATAGCAACACGTTCCGTAAGTGGTTTGGCATTATCTTCCTGAAAAATAAAGTCTGGGTACTGATAAAGGAACGGTAGGGAAACAGGTCCTCGAATGTCATCGACGACCACTGTGCTGTGCATCTAATGACGACCAAAGAGTTTCAGCTATCAAGGGAAATGGCACCTCAGATCATAACTTCTGGTTGAGGGCCTGTGAGGCATACAATAGTGAAAGCAGGATCGGCATGCTGCCCTGGGTGTCTCCCCACGCGTCTTTGATGATCGACAGGGCACGGTTACAAGTGGGATTCGTCGCTAAGCATTATGTCCTCAGTCAACATCGTTCCAATCAGATCGAGCGAAGCACCACTGTAATCTGACTAGATAGTGTGCAAGCGTGAGTGGCAGGTGGCATAGAAGTCGTTACGAGCGTAGATTTCGCTCTAACTGCCGTCTCTGAATGGTCATGGTGGACACTCGTGTGCGGGTCACACTTCCGATGGTTGATAACGATGGATCAGGTGCTATGACAGCTAATCAGACAATCATTCTTTCCTCCCCATCTGCTGTGGCTCTAGGTCTACCGCTACCATCATGACGCTGGAATCTGCCATACACCATATAATCTTGCCAACATCTTCTACTTGCCACATCGCTTCGACTCATATGACGAGCGATTTGCCCAATTTGCCTCTTTTAATCTAATGATACAACCTCTTTCAAACTCTGAGAGTTGCTCGTAATTAGCTTGAATCCTGTGGCGAGGCATTTCTTCGGTCGTTGAAATTTATCCTAAATCGCAATGTAACAGAAAATATGACCATCAGAATGAGAATCGCTTCTTATATACACCTACCGACTGCGCAGTTCCAATGCCCTGTAGTTCCTGCTGTTCATTCATTGGACACTAAATTTTAATAACAGTGATTGACGCATAACAACGAGATCTTAGTTAAATTTATTTTAAAGCATCCATTTTGTGTACAAGATGTGGGTAAGAAGTTCGGTGAATGGAAGAAGAAAGCAAATAAAAACTAGGAAACAAAATATCTTTATTCGCCCTCAAAGTAACATCCGTTGCTTACAATACAATTTTGGCATCGTTAATGAAGCTGCAAAGAGTCAGTGAAGACCTGTTTTGGAATCAGTCGAAGCGCAGACGTCATACGTCGTCGGATACCTGGTAAGACTGCAAAACTAAAACATTTCACGACATCCACGATCCGAGAGATCAAAATAAAATATTCGGGGTAAAGATCAGGCGAGTATGGAGAAATTGGGATAACACTATAACGACTTTCAACCAAAAAGTGCAGTATACGCATGAGACTCCACTTTCCACTCCTATACATCTATGGGCACACAAGCTGAATGAACAGCAGTAAGCGCATCAAAGGAGCTTCATCAGATTCGGTGTTGAGGGTTTCTATATATTTCGAGTAAATTCTTGATGGATCCCACCGTTGTTGTAGAAAAACACAAGCAAGAGTGTCTTGATTCTATACTACAATAAATGGTTTTTTTTTGGAGAGTGAGGAAGCTGGTGATCACCATTCCATTGTTTACAGCATCTATACCAGATCTTACTGGTAGTTCCAGCTCTCATCTTCTGTGACGATGCAGAGAGGCTGGATACTTGTCATTAGTATGAATGAAATCCCCAGAAGAGTGCATGTGTGCTTCTTTTTGCTCGTCAGTCAATGAGGGTGGTACAAAAGGAACTGATCTTGAGCAAACCCAAATCTTGTTGAAAGATGGTGCTACCACTGTCCTTACTAATTCTGAATTCCATAGATATATATATAGAAGAGACAGTCGGCGATTTTGCAACAACATGTGGGACACTCAATCAGGTTGCTGGTTGTTACACTTGCTAAGGTTCGACATCAGCGTGATTCGTCATCTACGGTTTCCTATTCCTCTCGAAAACATTCAAATCAGATATTCACTTATTTTGCGTTCACTACGTCTGCTTTGTACATTAGGTTCAACATTGCATTCGTTTCTATGGCTGATTTCTCCAATTAGTAACACAGCTTTATTTTTACCCATTGTTTTATTTCAATTTGACATAAGTATTCATAAACATGCCGTTCGAATTCCCGTTGCAGAATAATTTGCGTCCGGTTTTTTTTTTATGCTCCTAAGCTGTATTCTTTCCATGCACATACTCATGGTGGCAGTTTTAGTTCATGCTGCGTTTGAGATATCTATAAATTCATTGAAGGTTTTAAACGTACCTTGTTCATCATTATTTATAGAATGGTATTCTTAGGAAACATAACAATATTCAAAAGAGATTAAGGTTTCTTAAATGAAATATTTTAGACGTCTTTCTAATTTAAAACTGTTAAGAAAAAAATAAAATTTCCAATTATTTGGAATATTTATTTTCCAACTAGTCTTCCATCTGAACAATAGTTAATTATTGTTTAGATTTCACTCTTTTAACACTAAACCGGTCTTTTGAATGTTTATGAACTTATGCTTTGAAAATACGTATATCATCATGTCGCTTTCGCACATTTGAGTTCCTGACTTTTTCTATTAAGGAAATACAGCTATTATTGTATTATTATTTATTATTTGTATTTTGTTTAATTTGAATAATGCTTGTCGTATATCGTCATCTAACACAACCGGACATTTGACGGGAGAACAATTTATTGCTTTATAAGTTCATTGGATCAGAAATTATGATGTACATGCGTATTCAAGGTATTGTATACATTTGATTACAAGAAAACTAAATTTAATGTTGACGTGATTGATAAAATGGCGAGGAAATATGTTACAAAATCCAAGTCTTGCAAATGGCAACTCCAAGTATTTTTCAATATCCTTGATTTAGCTTGCATAAATGCCTGGATTTTGTACAAGCAAAGAATGGTAGAAAATATCTCGTGATAAGATTTTTTTATTCCACTTAGCAGTAGAACTTGCCGCCAATTTTCGAGAAGCCCGTGAACAACCAATACAAAACGACCGTTGCCTAAATCTACTATAGATTCTTATTGATGTAAGACATGTCAAATAGGATATTGTAACGAAAATAAAACTATCAAAATTTGTTCTAAATGTGAAAAATATGTTTGTGGAAAATGTACAATAGAGACAATTTGTTTATGCAAAAAATGCGATGCGCAATGAATTAAAAATTCTTATTCTTTGTATTTCTAATAGAAATTAACAATATACAATTTTGTTTCATTATAATAAAGTTAATTTGCTTATTTCCTTAATAACATTGATATTTCATACATTTATTCATGAAACACTAAGTCTTGTCATTTGACCGGCTATGGCAGAAATAACGTATGTATTAAGTATTGGTATGTTTAGTGTTAATAATATAACTATTACAAATACACTGTCATTTTTTTTTCATGTTAACCATTAACTTTTTAATGCATCTATTTTACTCCCTTATTGCCATTCTATCAAGGTTTTTAAAGCATCAAGCCATTTGTAATGTATGCTAAAGTAAGTTTTGGTGATAAGCATAGTTTCAAGGAGAAATTGTTTCCAATGAGCCTATATAATGCATGATAACTTAAGGAAGATGGGTATTCGCACGAACCTTATAACGATCATACGTGATTGAGCTGTTTTGAGTCATATATCATTTTCAAAATCCATGACGCACTCTTAAGTGAAAGGTTTCTAATACAAAACACCAGAATTTTTGGAATTTTGAATTTATTTTCCTCCTTTAACATCGCTATCGAAAGTATTCATTACATGGTTGTATAATGCAGCTACGGAAGCATGTATAAAATAGTTTTTAAACATACCTTGCATTCAAACATGCGTAAAATAATTTCTAAACATGTTTTGAATCTACAAAAATGGAAGGAATAAATTAATTTTGGAAATACTTTGAATATTCATTCCCAAACTAATCCCTTTTCTCTGAACATCAATTAATGTCCGACTATATTTCAACTCTATTATATATAAATATTTAAAAACGCGAATAATACGAATTAAATCCAATTGGACTTTTTTTGCTGTATAGTATAACAATAATAGTATAATAGTTAACTGTATGGAAATATACAATAATTTCTTTCATACTTTAATTCCTTACAAAAAAATTACAAAAATAAATTACAAAAAGTAAATGTCCGAAATTGTTTATAAGCCTTCTTACACAAGAATGTTGAAACCACGTTTTAATTTTTCAAATAAGTCCTTTTTTGCCAAAAAAAAAGTTCAAATATAAATTAATTTCTAATTAATATTCATTAATCAATTAATTAAAAGTATTAGCTCAAAAAATTATTTCTTTGTCATAGAAATCCTGATTCTCGTCTCATATGTATGTTGCTCAAATAAGATATAAATACTTACGAATAATTTCTTTTAACGCTCTTACAAAGGGTATCATACATAGAAGTAATAATGTTAAAACATTTTATGCCTTTACTCTAGAGTTTCTATATGACATGAATTTAGAATTTTAGTTGTACTTCTGAAGTTTACTCTCTTACTGTTGTTTAATTACAATAATTATTTTATGCAGAACGGAAAAATATTTAAAAGTTAAGTACATTACTGTATTTTTAATTTTAAGCAATTACGTATATTCTTATTCTGTGATCAATTGTTCTGAAACATTTTCAAAAGTTATCAATTTCATTTGTAGAAGAGAGCCGCTAAAGAGACCGCTTATCTGTTTTTCATTTGTGTGGATGCATATAATTGCTGTTCAATTATTCATATATAATACATAGAGTTTTAAAGAATATCATTACAACTATCTACGAATTATGCTCATTAAATGATGGTAATAGGTAACAAATTCATAAGATTCTTAAAATGGATTTTTATTTTCTAATATTGAAAAACCGAATACATTTTAAAAATCTTTATGATTTATTCTAATGTAAAATGGTCTATACATCATAGATATCCAAATATAAAATGAAACAAGTGCGCGTGTTCGCACAAATAGGGATGTGAATTTCTTTATTACATAAATGTGTTCTGCGCACAAAACGCAGAAATTAAGTGTTGAAAGTCTTGTTAATTGTTATGATGGAAATTTTAAACATTTTCCATGAAAAAATTGAGTCATGATGCATTTCGTAACAAGGGAAGTTATGTTAATAAAATATGCTTAATAAGTTAATGGAAATCAAACATTTTACCTACTTAACGAACACGAGGTTTCATAGAAGTAATGCGTACACTATTTTACTTTTTTTTTTTAATTTGAAAACCAGTTTTCAAATGTCTTGTTGTACCTGAAAGTTACGTGATTTATCTAATTATTATATTTATTTATTCTGTTTCAAGGTGTCTCTGGTGTTCTGAGGACTGAAGAAGATGGCGATCATTATTAAAATGAGGTTCAAGCAACGAGGCGCCATTGTATCCAACCTTGAACCTACGCCACCTACATAAACTTCTGTGGGTCCTACCTAAACCTGGTGTAGAAGTTTGGAGAGGAAGGTGCCAGCTCAGGTATCGTGTTCGCCACTTGACCAAAGTTCAAAATTACGAAAAGTTTATCACCCAAAGCTTGGGTGTTGCTTCTCAGTACGATATTAATAAACAATCAGAGCTAGACTCCTTAATGTGAGATCAACAGTTATATTTCACAGTTCCTAAAGCTTAGAAGTGTGCTTTTTACATTTAATAACAACCATTAGTTCTAATTTTCTACCTTTTGAAAGTTTATGCAATAACTTTTAGTAGTAACATTAATTATATATATTTTGAAGAATACCACAATAACTGTTTAAAATAGGTTTCATCACATTAACCTATTTTGTATAAAACAGAAAAATGTTTATAATGAATTTCCTACGAGCAAATTGATCATAATTCACACTCCGAAAATAGGATGTAGTCAAAATTAAAGAATGATTTTTCTAGAAATTTGTTGAGAGTTAAAAATTAAAATTGCGCACTCTTAATGAGATTTTTAAAAAATCATGTGATATATAAATAATCACGAGCAAACAGTGAGTTTTGAATTTTATGATTCAATTTATTATTCGAATCATATATATAATGATACGCCCATTCGATTCCGTGATTTTTACTATACACATTTGAAGAGATAAAAAACGTAGTTTCGGCTTACGTGGCTATTGCGGTGGGGAAAAGAATTTACTTGCTTCGAATTTGTATGCCAGGGTTTCCCTCCATTTCACGTGGTATGAAATTGAAGGATTTCTAGGGGTTTTAACAGTAGACAGAAAGTCTGACAGGGTTTATACCTACGGGTTTGAGGCATGGGATTGCTGACGGAGCATATATTAAGGACACGGGATTACATAAATTAAAAGCAAAATTGGAATGGTATGAAGCAAAAAATTGAACTCTGCACTGTGGTAATTAAACAATAGGAAAATTTAGGCAATTAAATTATATTTAAATGAAATCATTACACACACATTATATATATATATATATATATATATGTATATATATATATATAATCATTTCACTTAAAAATAATTTAATTTTCTAATTTTATCTTATTCTTTAACTTAAAATAAAGAGTTCATCTTTATTTTATGTTACAATTCCAAATTATCCTTTAATTTATGCAATCACGTACTTTTAAAATCTGCCAAATTAACTTTTCCCCAGAACTGCAGATGTATAGGGATAATCCCTACTAGAATGTGAGTCACCAGCAAAGTTCCTGAAAAATCATTTCATCTAATACCACATAATTACTACATGATCTAAAGAAATATTTCCATATGAATACGAAGCAAGGTAAAATTCACTCTCTTCCATTGTAGCCTAGATATTGAAGGACGTCTCCAGAGTTCTCCAAGACGTCTTTAGCATTCTCCATTTCCACCATATAATTCTGTTTCACTTATTTATTGCTTCTTTATCGCCAAAAGAAATAAACAGATTTTATTCAGAAGAAATGCTTTTCAATACAACTGTGATTTCTTATGCCCCTGTTTACTCTTCCATCAATTCCTGTAATTTGCAATGATTTCACTAAAAACTAATTTATTTTCTAATATTTTTCTAATCCATAATCCACAGAAAAAAGTTCATCCTTATTTTCTGAAAGGATTTAAATGTATTTTTTAATTTATGCAATCTCGCGCTCATAAAATCTATCAAATCACGTTTCACAGGATCCAAACCTATTTTTTTCTATGCTCTGGCATTTCAGTTATTTATTTATGAGCCAGGTAATTCAAATCCTGTTAACATTGATATTCTGAGCGTTCTAGCGTTTCAATTGCTCGTCTAATAGTTTGACGGATGGTCTGCTCAAGTCTTCCATAAACTTGCTTTCAGAGCAGATTTTAGTATTTTTTATTTCTTGAGAATGATTTGAGCTTCTAGCTAGTTTAGGCTTACGTTTACCAAGCATGATTTAAACATGTAAATACAACACCAACACAACAAAATTAAAGAAAATAATTTGATATAATGTAGGCTCAGTTTTAAAAAATATATATATAATTGACTCAAATAAAATAAAAACGTAGTATGAAAAAAATTTTCATCATTGTGGAATCGGACTATAATAATATGGTGAAGTGCAGCAAGAAAACAAATCTTTATAAATCATATTAAATGAGGAAAGATAAAACATACATTTTATTTCATAAAAATAATATTATAAAATAATAATTTCTTTTGCCTGTCCTCAAAAGTAGGTAGGAATTATGGGTCTGTTTTTATTGAAAGTGATTAATTGTGGCGGTGGAGTGCTTGCTGGAAATACGAGGAAGAAAAGTGAGAAAAAGGAATTCCTACATAGAATAAAAATGTATTAGACATAAATGAATATATTTTAAATTTATAATCAAAACATAGTATTGTGATTAAAGTTATCATGTGTTTTTTTCCATAACATAATATATATATATATATATATATATATATATGTACGTAGGTATATATATATATATGTACGTAGGTATGTTTATATATATATGTGTGTGTGTATACGTATGTGTGTTTGTATTTATTTGTGTGTTTGTGTATAGCTACATTAAACAGTCTTTAACATACTTTTCTAAAATGAAGAAATATCTCATTTTGAGAATATCAACTTTAATGTTTTATGTACAATAAAGTTAATCAGCAAAATGGTTTTTATCTCGGGAAATAATTAGAATGTATCAAGGGATTTTGCTTTAAAATATTCCGGAAATTTTCTACTTTAATGCTTTTTTTTATAAGAATGTATTGGAGACCTCTTGATATGGAATTGAAAATGTTTCTGTTTAAAAAGAATTCAAAGAATTTTCATCAAGGATAATACAAAATTAGGTTATTTTAATTTTAAGGAGAACTTATTATTCTATCAAATATGTGCTGTTAAAAAAGCAAAACTTCAATCATTATTTAAAGAAGCATTTGTGATTACCCTTATTTTTTTCTAGAAAGGTAAGCCATCCATTAAATCTTATAGGATAAGTAATTACCGTCTAGAAATATCTTTAGCATTTAGTTAAGGAAATGGGGTTAATGGTAAGCCCCAACACTCATTATTTGTATAAAATAGCAACAGGCTAATGAAGTTTTGAAAAAAAGAAATGAACACAAGTTGAAGTTACACCAAGTAAAGTAGACAAATATTGGAAACTGAATACAATAGTTACATTGATGAAAATAGACGTATGTATTTATAACCAATAAGACTTAACATACTTCTTTATGCAAAATAATGAATTATGCAACCATCGATTTTAAATTTCGAATTTCGTATTTTATATGTTGCATAAATGCCGAGCTCTGTAAAGTTAAATGATACTCATAAGTGCTCATGAGACGAAACTAATCATTTCGATATGATAAAGAACATTTTGACTTTTGTTTACTTTTAAAATTCATAAACATCTCAAAGTAAAAGTTTATCTTTTCTTTCTTTTATTGATGGCAGTTTACATTGTAGGTAAAAGAAATCAGTTTTAACCGTTAATAATTTGATATTTTTAACTGTTATTGTGAGGAATTTTTTTTTAATTTTAAATATAATTCATGGCAGGTTAAAATAAAAGAAAATTCATCTTGTTTATGTCAACTTTAATTAAACTCTTTAAAATATATCTTCACATTTATTAATTATTTCACAATTGTAAGAAAAATTGTAAAAAAAATTCTCTAGTTCAAAATTAAGTATATATGTAATTTTTAAAAATATCATTATCTCTTTATATTGTTGACTTTTTTTGCACAGACTAATATCACTAGTAGACTTTTCTGCTATAATTTTGCATTTCATTCAATGAATGATGATTCATGTGAAAGGATAGAGTACCAGAAAAGGGAAACATTCGCGAAGCAGTAGGAGAAATGTTTGCAACAATTTCACAAAAAGTACCACTCTCTTTGAAATCACCACTCGAACTTACATCTTCATCAGAAGAAGATCTGTAAAAATCTGACCAGCTTCTATATTCGTTTAGAAAATATTCATAATCGATGTATTCATAATATTTATTTATAGACACTGGGGAGTGGGATATTGTCAAAATCATCTATTATCGATTCACACAAAACGATTATGTTGAAAGCTGCATAAAATAAAACTTTCAAACTCTGTTTGTATTTTTTATAAGCTTATAAGCTATAAAAAGCATAATAACTTTTTTTCCTAGCTTACCTAAACAAATATTTCTTGAATTGCATTGTACAATACCCAAGCTAAAGTGCGTGCGCGTTACACAACGAATCAAAGCACAAAGAGAATAATTCGAGATAAAAACTAACGTTTTTATTTATTCACTGGTATTTATTGGGCAACGTTGGCATTTATTTGCTATACCAGCTTTGATCCTGAAGGATTTGTCGATCCTAGTGCTGCTGTAAACAAAAAAAAATTATTGATATACTAGTTAAAACTTGTCGCAAATGTCTAAATATTGCATTGTTATGCAAGTAAGAACGATTACCAAAGTTTCAGAACTCGAACTTGATGGGAAGTTGGTTAAATTAACGATCGAAAATTTGATGACACAGACAGACACACACACCAAGTGAAATATATAAAAACGTTTCAAGAGAGAAACTAAGAATGTTCGTTTTACAAATCAGTAATGCCATCTATGAATAAAAACATGAAGTGGAATAAATTATACGTAATAATCAGAAATGAGAGTCTTGGAAACTTGCCTGCATCACATAGGAGCCAACTATGGTGCGCATAAAATAATTACGTTTAGGTGCCACATGCTAAAATGCGAAGAGGTTAACGTCCTTTAAGTATCTTTATCATCTGAGTTAAATATTCACTATAACAATTTTGACACATTTTTAACATTATATATAAATTCCAGATTATTTTTGACTGACAAGTAAATTTTCTTTAAGAATTCAAAGTATTCAGAACTCTTCAGGATATTCATGTCTTAAATTTTACAAAAGTGATTACGGACAAATACTCTCTCACCTAGTGTAAAATCGGCGGCATTAATTGCATCGAATTCCATCCGAACTTCCATTTACAATCTCGTGATTTGAGACCATCATAAAAAAATTCATTCGTTTGAGAAAGAGGACGAGTGATTGAAGGCGTCTCTTTTAGTCGATTTATTCTTGTGAACAAGCAACTGATCATCTATAAAGTGCGGAAGCAGTCGATGGATCTAATTTGACGCGAATTGCTCCACGATGACATGTCCCCCATTAATCATTTAGTTCTCGTTAATCAAATGCATAAATGAGTTCGTTCATCCGTCCCTTCTCATCCTTGTCCCCAATTTAAAGATTTCGAAGCAAAGTATCCGTGACAATAGCTTGCTGAAATCGATCAAAATATATTTTGATTAAAATACATTTTGTTTGACTTTTTATACAACATTACGGAGTGTCGTAAAGTCTTAATTATTACTAAAAAATAACTGAGGTGCCTGAATAAAATTTATTCTGCGTAATAATTGATCATTATGTACACAAAATATTGCAAATTACAGCATTTCTTGTTAATTTATTTGGTTTCAGGAAACCGTAGACTGGAGTAATTCGCAGAATGGAGAATATAGAGTGAATCTTGTGAGTTCTACAATGACGGACTTTGAAAGGTCAGTAAACTCAGGAAGAAATGAAAACCTCTGCGTGATGACAATGTAAAAAAGTGTTAAAATAATAAACAAATATTCATTTTCAAATTATTAATAATTAAACATTTCGAAACCCCAGAACAATAGTTAAAATTTACCATACTGAGGGTTACTTCAACTTAAGGCTTCCTGAAATCAAACAAATAACATGAATAGCTTTAATTTACAAAATGTATATAAGGGTTGATTATCATCAGATTAAATTTTATCTAGTTATCTCGATTATTTC
This sequence comes from Nephila pilipes, assembly GCA_019974015.1. Taxonomy (NCBI): domain Eukaryota; kingdom Metazoa; phylum Arthropoda; class Arachnida; order Araneae; family Nephilidae; genus Nephila; species Nephila pilipes. The sequence continues at coordinate 40,054 of BMAW01040892.1, forward strand.
TCAGGGAACTATACACCCTCGTATATTATTTAATATTTAAATAATGTATGAGTGTTAACAAGATCATGTTTCAATTATTGTATTTATTAATAAGTTATATGGGGAAAAGGGTTATTCAAAAATTTATAGTCAGTTTATTAAATTTTTAGCTTAATCATTAATGTCGTTACTAATAAAATCATACATGATCAATACATACATGTATCATACATTATCAATACATACACGTATCATACATGATCAATGCATACGTGTATCATACATGATCAATACATACACGTATCATACATAATCAATACATATATGTATCATACATAATCAATACATATATGTTTCTTACATACATACACTCATGCACGCATACACTCATATACACATACACACATATACGCACATGCATGTACACACATACATACATGCACACACACATACAAGCACACGCACATACACTCATGCACACACATACACGCATACATGCATACATGAACACACACATGCATGCACACACATACATGCACATATACATACGTGCATGCACACACACATGCATACACACATACATTCGTGTATGCACACACATATACTTACAGGCACACGCACACATACGTACATGCACACATACATACATGCACACATACATACATGCACACATACACATTCAGGTATGCACACACATATACTTACAGGCACACGCACACACATATACTTACAGGCACACGCACACATACGTACAGGCACACATACATACTTACATGCACACATACACATACAGGTATGCACACACATGTATCAAACACTCACGTGCACACGTACATACTCACATGCATACATTGATGCATAAGCACATGCACACATACATACTCACAAACACACATACAGGTATGATCACACATGCATCAAACACGCACATACTCAAATGCATACATGGATGCATAAACACATGCACACACACATATATACACACAAAGACACATACACACATACATACACACACAGATGAGTTTCTTATTTACGAATTTGTCAATCTTCACGCTGCTGTATGTTAATTATCTCTAAGCTCAGTTATATATCATTACAACATCTTATTAGCTTAGGACTCATATCTTTTCTATTAGCGTTAGGAATTTATTGCTAATAGCGATGTTTGATTTTATGACATATCTACAAAGTCGTTTGATTAGACTTTTCAACTAACCGTGGCTTATGTAAATCAGCATTGGTACGTAAAGAGTGGTAGTGAATAGATCTGATAAAAATAGATATATTATTATAGTGATTGTTTCTTAACATCGCAATGAGAAATAAAGTGAAGACTATTCTTGACGAACCCATAATTTTGAGCCTTGGTCAAGAGAAGAGGGCGACACCTGAACAGGCATCTTCCTCCCCAAACTTTCATTCCATGCCAAAGGAAAGACTTAAGAAGTCCTAGACCAGATTTAGCAAGCATAAGCCTCTCAAAACGGCAAAACTTAACACTATCAAGACTCGATCCAACGACTCGACTTAAACAGTGCCAGCTGCGTGTCCTCGACCAAGACCTCTAGGCTACCGTAACCACACAATAACAGTAAAATAATATTTATTTACTAAGTTTGAGCCGTTTATTAGTAATTATGTTCTGGTTTCACTGATATTCTAATTAGAAATTTTTTTAAAAATATTTAAATGTATATTGTTGAAAAAAGAAAGAAAAGAATTAATCTGCTTCACTAAAACACAAACAAAGAAACTCAAATCAAAGTAAAAATAGAAATGAACCTATAAAGACAAAGAATATTTAATTTTCTTACCAGTGTGGAATAAACGAATACTAAGACTATTATCCTCTGTGTGTTAACTAGCCGTATAACACACAGAGGACTATACATCTTTAATAGGTTTGTCCAAAAAATTCTTCTAGAAAATTTATAATTACATGTTCTAAAACAAAAGGAAATAAAAAATGTTATTCTTTGAAAAGGTTTACAAGGAACAGACATAAACACCAAAAAGAGCAAATTACTTTTAAAATATTAAATTAAATTATTTCTAAATTTTTTTATTAATTTATTTTCGTCAGTATGTATTTTTAATAAAAATAAAGCAAATGATAAATTATTACATTGATTACATTTTAAGTTAAATGTAATTAAATGTAAAGCAAACGCATATCATTAAATTGAATATATTTCAAGCTGAATGTAATAATAACAAACGTAAAATGAAAAAAAAAAAAGTTCTATGCTAAGTTTTGAAAGAAAAGATTTAGCCTCCCTCCCAAAACGCACTTTATTTTATAATTATTATTAAATTACTCAATTAACTAATGTATAAGAACTAAAGTAAACGATGAAACATCGGACAATAGTAAACTTTTACGATATTAAAATTAAAGGAAATTATAAATTATATTAAATTGTGTGTGTGTGAATATATTTAAGTTAAAATGATTCATGATCATACACTTGCATATTTTCCTTTAATGCTTCATAAGTAACGGTGTTCATAAGTAAGTCACATGCTATTTTCTTCGATACTTTATACGGCACTGGTATATATCTATGTGCTCCGTCATTTCAAATATTCATAAAGGATCCACTTTTTTTTCTCTCCAAACGTCATGACAATTTCATAGTGTCCATCTTCTTCATATTGTGCTCCAAGGATGATTTCTTCGGGTATTACTGAAATCCGAGAACCAGAATCTATAATTTCTCTAATCTTCTGATGGCCATTCCACACGCATGTGGTTCAAAGTACTGCTACAATAGATGTAGCCTCCATGGGAGCACATATTTTAGCTGCAGAACGGGAAAATCCTGACTTCTGCAAGGTTTAGCAGCGGTGATTACATTGTCCTGGGCCGATCGAATTGGTTCACCTTTTTGAGGAACCCTAGAAGGAAAAAATCGTGCTGTATGTCCTTCCCTTTCAAAAGAATTACAAGTGACCTTCGGGAATGTCCTTACAAAACCAGTCCTTGAATATTGCGCTTAATGTCTTAAATTCCAATTACAGTTGAAAAATAGATGTTTTTTAAGACTGCATTTCTTCTGCATACCTTTTTCCTTAGCGAAAGACAATTGATCTCGCTTGTCTTCCAGTTTTTCCCACTGATTCATTAAATTAGAAGATCTTCGTCAGGTTCGAACGCTTTCATATTCATCCAGCTTCTCTGCCAGCTCCAAAGGAAATATTAATTTCACCCATTCATTCAAGAAGCGTTCCCTGATCTCGGAGGGAACTCGCTTCTTTACTTCGTCCTTGATGACCAAATCCCACAAATTCTCAAAAGTATTCACTTCAAGTCCGTAATTCCACTCTTAAAAGTTATCAGTTATTTCAAGAACGAAATATCTCTTTATTTTTTCAAGGCTCTTCTGTTGTTGAACAAAAAAATTTCTTTTTTAATTGCTCTAAACCTAATTTTAATCTTTTTAATAGTATGCCCTAAATATATGTGTAGTTGTCGAAATCCTCTTCCAATTCCCAAACAAATTGCATTAAATCAGAAAGCAGTACCATGAGAAATACGGAAACCCATTCGTTAGAGTAAATATCAATCTTCTTCTCTTGTCTTTTGAACAAGGATAAATAAAGTCATATATCATCGTTCGAAACTTGGCATCATCTTAGCCAACTCATGACACGGGTTTCCATGTCTTTCAGGTTTCCAGACTACAGAACTGTCCAATTATGCTTTTCCCAGCAGCTTTACTCTCATTCTTTCTAACTCAGATTCCATTTCCCGATCTTTCAGTCTTTCGCGGTCACGATAACCTAGTGGTCATGGTTTCGGATTCGTAGCGGGACTGATACTCCTAAAAACAGTTCGAGGTCCAAAGTCACCCCATTGACCAGGGGTGGAAAGTTGGAGAGGATGGTGCTAACCGGGTGTCGTCCTCGTCACTTGACCAGGTTCAAACCTGTGAAGTCCGTCTTTCATACCCCTAGTTTTGATTCTCAGTGCGTTAATAATAAACAATCATAGTACATGACGGCATTAATGAGAGGAATGGACAGATGAAAATGTTTTGCGTAACATTCTACAACAAGTAAGATACCAAATTTCATTTTATTAGTTGTAACTGGGAGTGCAACGTCTTTTGACTAAGAATAATTATGTATATACCAGAGCTCATTTTTAACATTTCAAATTATTTATTCAAATAATGTTTACTTCAAGCAAAAGTGTATTTTGTTTCAGCCTGTGTAAGATTTCTTTAAACGTAAAAGGTTATGAAGATTTATTTTTGTTTATTTCGTGATTCGCGCCTTTCTTAACGATATCAAAGAATTCAAATTCTATACTAATTAGATGGTAACTTTATAAATTATCTGGGCAATTGATCTTAAAAACACTGCAAAATATTTCTCTCTATATATTCAATTAAATTCTTTTTTTAAAAAATTATTGTGAAAGGAATGTAAAGTATTGATATTAAGGATTAAAGATATTGATAATTAGTATTAAAAATGATACAAACATATAATGATTTTTAACAAACAAAATAGAAAATCACTAATATAGAAGAAAAGCTTATTAGCCAGTGTGGTATACGAGTAATGCATAAAGTGGTTTCTAATAAAATACACAAGTGTAAGGTAAAAATAATTTTAAAAAAAAGCTCATTTATATACCTCTTTTCGAAAACTGTTTGATTTTAACAAATAGCTTGATTCCATTAGTCATAATTTTTAAGAAATCAGTGATAATAATGTATATCCATAAAAACCTTACTGATCCGCTACATTAAGGAAAAGTAAATGAAGCGAATGAATCAAGTCAATGACATCTTATTACAGTAACTGTTTGGACTTATTTGTATTCAATGTCTTTTAAACATATTTGAATTCAATGTCTTTTAAACCTATTTGTATTGAATATATTTTATTTCATTAATACATTTGTGATATGTCTTAATTTTATAAGTATGTAAAATAATTCTTATGCTATTAACACACCATCAACCCAGCTTTTATCTGTTGCGTGTTCGCAACATCCTTGTTGTTTTGGAACGAACTGGGTTTTGCGGGAGACGTCATTAATGGTAGTATCAATTCGCTTGTTCGCCGCACAGATTAGCTGCTGGTAGTCGTTAAAATAGATTTATAGTTTTGTTGAAAAGTTTCATATATTTTTACACATAACTAGTAACATCTTTTTAATCCAAAATTCGATTATTTGGAACATTCCCTAATCCGGAACTGATCGGGCTACTTGCTTTCAGATCTTTTAGTGCTGATTCGAACGTTTGTTGTATTTGCCCAAAGATCACGACACAACGCAGCTCGCATTTGCAAATACTGTTTATGGGTTTTATTTCATACTGTTCTTTTCGTTTCTAAAATATTACATATCCCATTTTTGCACAATATTACGATTGTGCTGCTACAGCGTGTTCTTATAATAAAATATTCTCAAACTCC
>BMAW01040893.1:0-52603 GCA_019974015.1 Nephila pilipes
TTTAAATATTTGTAATTTGAAATTAAATTATGAAAATAGATTATTAAATACATTCGCCATAATATATGCGTATTTTGCTAAATGTATCAACTACATTCCTTCTTTGAGTTAAATGCGCCAATGATTTTTTTAAGTTAAAGATAACTTAGTACTGCAAACTGGCATATTTCAAAATTGCTTGAACACACAAATGTTTGATCGTAAGTTGATCTCCCAAAATATTACGATTCATTTTTACATAGTATTTAAAAAAGTATAATACATGCACATGCATGAGTAAATAATTAATTTAAACGATAAAATAGAACCACAAAATTTGCATATAAATTAATTACGCAAAGTGCATGAAATATTTTATATAGAACGGTCAAAAAATTACTAGACTATTTTAAAGTGGAATAACTTTTATTTATTTATCAGTAATTTACATTTGTAATTTTATAAACAGAAAACACGCATCTTTTAAAATGAATTCAATGTGATTTTGAAAATTACATCCTTAAATAATCACCTATATGGTTTTCATACTGACGCGCCGAGCATTTTTTTAGTGCTATAGTACCAAAACCCTATAACTCAAAACCTTTTATGGATTATGGAGCCGCGGCTTATAATTTGGAAAGATCCCTCTTAAACTCTTTTAATTAACAGTTGAAAGACTTATAGAACATCATTGTGCGCTTCATACTCAAGGAAAGCCATCAGTTTATTCGAAAGAATAGGACACTTACTTTCTCTTTGTGGTGACCCTTTACTACTCTCGGAGACACAGTTAAATGAGGTTTCTCCCCCAAGACTGCCACAAATACTTCGATTTCAACGGACCCTCATCACACACCTTCATTTCACGACACACTAACCCACACACTCATAATCACCAAAATATATACCGCTACTAAAATCTCTAGTACCTGAGTCGGGGCACAACGTACCGCATCTCTCAGGAATGTCATGTAACCATTACCTTTTCATTCGTTTTAATAAAATTGTTTAGCAAACCAAATGATGTATTGGCATTGAGAAATTGTTACCATTAATTCTGTTTTATTCTCAACTATTATCGTAGCCTCTTCTCTCCCATCGTAAGGTTAATTGACATTGTTAACACTACGAGGTGTAGTTAATCTGAAACATTCATATTTTTAAGATAATTAATTAAATCAGAGAAAAGGAAATATCGTATCACTAATAACCTCCTTTTACATCTAGGATTTCTGAAATATTTTAGTTCAATATTTGTTGTTAGCTTTTTGTTTTTCATTACTTTTTTGTTAAAAAAATTAAGCTTTCTTTCTTCAACTGGAACGAAATCGAACATATCACCCAGGTTAAATAAATAAGAAATATCCTTTTTATATGACTCTTAGTTGTACAATAAAATTAAAAATATAAATTTACAGGTTTCCTTAATATGTTCATGTACCACCTTTAAGCTGTCAACAAAGTTTAAAACAATTGTCGATAATGAGCTTAAAATTCTTCATTTTAGGATATTTAAATATTCGATTCCCCTTTCATTGAGTAAGAAAATTCATTTAATTCAAAACAAATTTATTGTTTATTAGCCACCCAAGGAGCTATTATTTTAATTGGATCATATTTGGTGTACCAGATGATGTACCATCATCAGAATTTCAATTTTTTATCGTTTTCTTTAATTTTAATTACATTTAGCTTAAATATATGTAATTTAATAATTTATCGCTCCCTCTAATTTTAATGTCGGAAAAGTTTACTATTGTTCATTTCTGAATATTTCATCGTTTACTTTAATTCTTATATTTAATTGAGTAATTTAATAATAATTATAAAGAAACTGCACCTTGGAGGGCTAAATCTGTTCATTGCAAAACTGTGCATAGCACTTTTTCTTATTTTGTTTTTAAAATAAATTAGTGATAAGTTTTCCCCTCATTATCTCCCTTTTAGACAACTGGAAGACTTCGGTATTCTTTATTTTGACATTACAGAATTATGCCGCATTGTTGTTAAACAAATCCCTTTTTTACTTGATTTTGAATTAATTTTCTTGTTTCATCAGTGAGATATAATTAACAAATATAACGCTTTAATTTTATATTACAGTATCTCCACTTTTATTTTCAACACTATTAGATATCTAAAAAATGCAATAAAATAAAATAAAAAAATTAAAAAAATAGTATTTGATGTGAAATTCAATTATCTCTAAATTGAAGCAGAAGAAAATACTCGCTTTATCAATATTTAATGAGTTTTTAACACTCTGAAATACATATTTCCGATAAAAAAAAACGTTTTTAAAAAGTTTTCGTAAGAAACACATGCTCATATACTTAAATTTGAAAATTTCCTTCTAGTTTGTTTTTTTATGTAAGTCATAAGGAAGATATTAATAACGGGGTTCCTTAATTAAAAAACTGCTAATTTCAGCACAGAGGAGTGTTAAAAAAAATTCAACTTCTTGAACATTGCCACAAATGTTTTAATTAAATTACATTATATGTTTCTTAAAAATTATTTCGGAGGATATATAGCAGAATTAAAAACAAAAATTATTCTCCTTTACATTTCAATATAAATAAGTAGCTGAAAAGTGAAAAAATTATGTCAAACAAAACAGAAAAAAAATTGTTAAACTTGTGAAAATAAATTTTTTATGAAGAACAACTTAAAACGTAATATTCTGAAAAGTATATTTAATTATCCTATAGTAAATTTATTTAAGAGATCGTAACTGTCACGTTGTATATAGCATATATATATATATATATATATATATTATTACATATTATTATTATATACATAATGATATGTGAGGCGTGTGTGTGTGTAAGGTGTGTGTGCAGGTGTGCAGGTGTGCAGGTGTGTGTGTGTGTGTGTGTGTGTGTGTGTGTGTGTGTGTGTGTGTGTGTGTGTGTGTGTGTGTGTGTGTGTGTGTGCCGAGATAAAGGAAGAATGCGACACAGAAAAATAGAGGAGAGAGTGGGGAGCACTAGAAAGTGATAAAGAAAAAGAAAGCTGGAATGAGAGAGAAATAAAGAGAAAAATGAAAGGGAAAGTTCGGACTTTAGTGTTCTTGATGTCATTTCGCCTTCGAACTGAAGTCCCAACCCCTAATCATCTTTCCGCTCATAGCTATATATGCTTCTTAGCTTACGGCTAAAACATCCAATGGCAATGCGCGCTCTCACAACTTATTTTCAAAGTTTGTTTCGGCAGTTCCTCACTCTGTCGAATACCCAGGCTTTTGTTGCCTTGATCCTAATTTTTGATAGATAATTCTAAATTATGAAAAATTCTCTAATTTTGATTTTTAACTTACTAATTCTGATGAAAGGGTAAATTAAAATTGTTTAATAGGCACCTCGTAATTTTAGCCGTTACCGTTACTGAAAGGGAAAGATAGTGATAAAGAGAAAGAAAAGTCGATGAAAGGAGAAAAAGAGAAAGTCAAGAAGAAAGAGGAAGAAAAAAAAGCTGTAGAGAAAGTATATAAGAGATAAAGAAAGGGAAATAGAGAAAGTATATAAGAAATAAGTGAGTGATACAGGAAGAGAAAGGGAGAGAAAACACAAAAAGAAAAAAAAGTAGAAAGAGAAAAAGAAAGGAAAAATAAATAGAGGGAGAAAAGAAAGAAAAAATAAGTAGAGAGAGAAAAAGAAAGAACGAAATATAAGTAGACAGAAAAGGAAAGAAACTAACTAGGATCAGAGAGAAAAAAGAAAACGGAAGGAAGTGGATATCTCATTTATTTCTTAATGATAAATTGAACCTTATTGATATACTGCGTACGTGACATTTTATAAAATGATTATCGAAACACTTTTATATGATTAAAAAAGAACGAAATTAATAAAATAGGGAGGCTTTAAATCGGCTTAATTATGAGTATTACGAAAAACAAATTTGCATGTACCGATATTTACTACCAATGAATACTTGATGCATGTATCCAGAAACGAATTGCAATAGTTAATTATTTTGTTTTATTTCATTTTAATCAAACACCTTAGGCTTCTGGCGATGAAAGAAGTACAAAAGTATTTAAATAATTCTCAAAGTAAATATTAATTTAATTTTATATTAAGGTCTGAGAAAGTAAAGGGATTGCAATGATTATTCATTTTAAAACACAAATAGAAAATGTATCCCAATATTATGAAAATAGGAGACTTTTACAAGTCTTATTTCAATAGTTAGAATTTGTTCAAATATTTATTTTAAATTATAGAACATAAATTTAATTATTAATATTTGTATTAGAAAAAAATTATAATAACTAGTATAAAAGATTAAATTGAATATTTTATTTATTACATATTTTTCAAAGGAAATTATTACTATAAGCCTTTTTTATTTGATGTTTTCTTTGTAAGAATACATGTGGAACACTGTTGATATAAAGTTTCCTTAAAAAGTGTTTTTAGAAGATATTTGTAATGAGCTTAAGATAAAATTCTTCAAAAAAGATCTTGGAATTCTTCAATATTTTATTCAAGTTTTTAATACGGAATATTAAATTATACGTAGTTTATATTAAAAATTCAGGTAATTTTATTTATTTAATCAAAATTATCATTCACTGAGTCATTTCAAAAGTTCTTTATTTAGTTAACAAAATAGAAGGAGTTTTAGTCATTTTTTTCCATCAATTCCAACATTATTTCACTGGAGTTCCAGTAACGAATAAATACGAGTATCTTTACAAAGATATAATTAAAAGGGAGCGTTAATGTTAAATTTGTTCCTTATAGATCCTCTACAGAAACGATCTTCTCAAAAACTTTATCTTACGCGAATTTAAAATAAGAGTTTTAAAAGAAGCTTGTTAATTGATTACATAGATTCATCAAAAAAAGTGGGTAAGTATAACAAATTTTCTTTAATCCGGCGTGTATGGGACCACTGTAACTCCGAATTAACGATTTTGTTGGATTATGGAGTATCAATCTAATTTTAATGAGGATACAAACTGTTTACAGTCACTCTAGTAAAATTAAAACTTTTAAAGTAACCCTATAATGTGTTATCGCACATTCTGAGCCAGTTTATATTGGTTCATTGTTTTATCAAAGTCATATTTAGAAGCAACACTTGAGCTATTAACGACGAACCTCAGTCAAGTGACGAGGACAACATGCGAGCTGGCATTTTCCTCTCTATATTTAATCACCAAGCTAACGGGAGGACTTCTAGCATCGACAGATTTAACGTGCATCAGCCCTTTCATATGAAGTGTCTTCAGGAGCATCAGACCCGAACCCGTTCTGTTTAGACCATATAAATATCATATAAATTAAAAAACATGGGTTATTCATGAAACTTTCTTTAGCTAACAACTGTGGTTTCTTTTAAAATTTACATTTATGTTTCGAACTTCTTCGCAAATTGAAAACGCGGTTTGCAAATTAAGTACACTTTAGAAGTGGAGTGAATAAATATGGTCAACTCGTGAAAAACTGACTGAGAATTGAATTTGAAAGATAACAGAGAGACAAAACGCTTACGGTTATAGGCAGGGTGCTGGAGTGAAGTATTCGTTAGATTCTTGCTTGTCTACGTGATGTGCAGAGACTAGAACCCAATACCGTCTGATAGATTTAATTTTTGGTGGATTTAATCACAACGTATTCCGGTAAGTGTATTTCTTAATGGCAAAGGACATATATATTACGGCGACATTAAAATATATAAATTATTGCGGCAACAAGTATAGAATTGGTAAAGAACATTCTTCTAGTTAAAAGAATAATAAATGCTACTTTGAAGTCTAAGAATATTGAACTGTGGGCTTGTGACTGTTTTAATTACTTTATCTGTTCTTGGATTTAAGTTAAATTTTAGATTTTTAATGAGACTCACAATTAAGATGACAGACTACGCCACAATGACGCCCAACCTTTCCCGCCTCGGAACATCTACCGGTTTGTCAATTTTTCTGATGCATGCTGTTGATGGATCCGACGATATGAATGAACTTCTGCAGAGCATTAAGGAAATAATCGCTTTTTGCCACATTCCTAATACACTATAGCAGGGATGGCGAACCAATGGCACGCGTGCCACTGATGGCACGCGACACAATATTTTGGGCACGCCACGGATCACAAAGTTTAATATGAAGCATATTACGGATGAACGAGAGTGATCCTTTGCTACGGAGTATTTCACTATTTCAATCCTATCGACGAAACAAATCCAAAACTTCAAAATGACGACATGAATGTCTTTCACATTTTAATAAATCATAATCAGAATTTACATTCTCTTACAAAACCTTCGTTTTAATCTTTATTCTATTACAAAAACTTTCGACTACACTCCCAACAGAAACAAAATAAAAAATGTTTTTTTTTTTCTCTCCGTCTGGCGCCGGAACCCTGGCACCCTCACACATCAAGTTTCATAACACGGAGTGTTCGAGCGCGGGTCGGTGGGCAGGAAGCGCATTCGCTTGTTATTGTAGTTACATCGTGGACTATAATTGATAATGACGCATAGTTTATTTACGCAAAGCATAATAGTCAGTTTCATTGATACATCTGTATTTTAAGATTTATTCGTTTTTTATTTACGATTTTTAACTTTTATTTAGTATGACTAGTTCAGTAAAAAAATAAATAAAATGCAAGATAGTAAGTGTATCAGAGAATTTCAAACTTGGTGGACTGAGAAATATGGCATTATTAGTAAAGGCGAAAAAGCGGTGTGTGCTTTATGTTCTGGAACAGTGGTGTGTAGAACATCGTCTGTAAAAAGGCATTTTGAAACAAATAACAAATTCGTTAGTCAAAAATGCGAACCAGAGCAAAAGGAATTAATTGCAAGGGCTATGAAAGACAGAAATAAACAGTCGACGTGACGTCTATGACTGAATATGTTGGCAAAAATTGTCATACGAGCGCAGCAAGTTACTCGGCTGCAAATGTCATTGCTCGGCATAGTAAACCTTTTCAAGAGGGAGAGTTTTTGAAGGAAACCTGGTTAGCATGCGCACCCTCACTTTTTGATGATTTCAATAATAAAGATAAGATAATTCAGAGCATCAAAGATACTCCTCTATCTAGAAACACAATTAAAGAAAGAATCATAAAACTGGCCGGAAAAGTAGCAGATCAACAAGTAATTGGCATTAACTCCACTCCTTTTATATCGTTATGTCTTGAGGAAAGCACTGACGTCACTAAATCTGCACGTTTAGCTGTTTTTGCTCGATATTCCGTGGGAAAGGTTAGTAAGGAAGAATTAATTGCGATAACATCGTTGCTAATAACTACAAAGGGCACAGATATTTGCACAGCTGTTAAAAATTCGCTTTCTGAGAAAGAAATTGATTTGAAAAAAATTGTTTCAGTAAAAACTGATGGTGCTCCAAGTATGGTGGACAAAAAAAAATGGTTTCATAAGTTTATTATTTCAAACAGTTGTAGGACATTCGATTCTTGAATAAATTCTTGTTAGAGTATAAATTCTCTCCTTTGAGGATTAGCACTCTAAAAATTGTTTATCCCACGAGAGGAGGAATATTGTTCATTTAAACAACCCACCAATCAATTCCCCTACTACTACAGAGTAGCTTAGCAACTCGACATTGTTACCATGGAAACAAGTGTTAATCGGATTCGAGAGTGCTCAACATCTTTGAATTGCGCAACCCAACCATTAAGTCTTGGAGTTTGAGGCTAAATAAGAAGCCTCTCCGTAATCCTGCTCAAACCACACCGTATCCACGGGAATAATACAGTGTGTTCGTAAAATCATAGTACACTTTTGACTGGTCACAGGAGATCAACGAATCAAGATAGAAATGTGAAATATTTACCAAATAAACGGAACACTTTTCAAGTGTCTGTATTATGATATGCAAGGGGGTGCGCATACAAGTGATTACGCAACACCACGAACTAAACAGCTGTGGACCAGCCCATACCGTCGAGAGGGAGTGCAATATGTTCTGTGACTAGCTGAATTCGCTTCCGTGACTCATGTATAACGTGAATATCATCGCGCGCAAACGAATGAACGATACCGGTAGTTTTTTGGACTCTTGTCTCTTTTATTTCCTGTGATCGGCCAAAAGTGCACCATGACCTTATGTACACACTCTATTCACTTCCAACTTATCCTCCACATTCAAACATTGGACAAACCCTGATCGTTCACAATCCCCGGATAGACGTGTCCCCCAAGGATTACGCCACAATTATTTCAGCAATCAAGATATTGAAAAATTTAATTCAGACGTTGAACATTAATTTAAGCAACGTTCTTTTATTCCTTAAGAAATAGCACAAAATATATACTATAGTGCAATAATAGTTTAAACAAGTTATGATAAACTACTCTTATAATAAGAGAAAACCGACATGAGTGTTACCGATGCAGGGTACATTGACATGCAAGAAAAATTCAAATACCGAGCTAAATACACTCCCTTGATAGCCATACTCCTTTGGTCGTCATTAGAGTCACACTTACAGCACAGCGGTACGTAAACGACATTCTGAGACCTGTTTTGCTACCTTTTGCAGGTCCCTGGCCTTATCTTTCAGCAAGATATTGCCAGGCCACATACGGAACATGTAGAAATGAACTATCTTACTGCTTGTCAAACAATTTCTTGGACTGCCAGATCTCTCTCCAATCGAGTATGTCTGGGATATGATGGGAAGGGGACTGCATCTACTAGAAAACCTAGTCCAACAGTTGGAGCAAATCCGACAAGAAATACCGCAGGAGACCATCAGGGAGCTTTATCACTCTATGCCACGTTGTGTGGGAACTTAAATCTAAACTATAGTTGGGTCAACACCTTATTGAGCTCGTTACTTTTAACTATGTAACTCTGAAATAAATGATTTATTTTTTTCTGAAATTTCCATCCTTTTCTATTCTGTGTATAATTTTCCTACTTGCCAATTTTTGTCTCCATCAGAAAACTTTTTCTTTGTGAGTCGTTTTTTTTTTTTTTGTTATAGAATGCATTAGAAATTTGAGCTCTCCATGCATTACTTTTATGATATTTGATTTATTTTTTTCTGTGAATTGCAAGCAAACTTTTGTCAATTCTATTCAATAGCAAAAAATACAGATGATGAAAAAGGATGGTGAAAAAGAGAAGGACCTCTGAGGTATCCCGGTGACGTGTCATTAGTACGCACCAAACCGTAAACTTACTTGAAAAATGTACGTCTTGAGGGGGATGTGGCTTTGGTAGCCTAGTGGTCCTGGTCTCGTGTCTGAAGGTTTTCGTCGAGTCTTAGATTCATGCCTTGATGCCATTAAAGACCCTCCTTTAGCTGGAGCTGATGCACAGTAAATCTGTCGCAGCTCAAAATCCTTCTGTTGAATTGATGTGGAAGTTAGGAGAGGGAGATGCAAGCTCAGGTGTCGTCCTCATCACTCGAAGGAAATTCAAAGTTATGAGGTCAGTAGCCAATAGCTACTGACATTAATAAAACTTATCAATCAACTCTGAGAGGACATTTAAATCAGAATTTTGATTTCCAAACTAATTTAACGTCTATAAACCTCGTTACACGACGGTTTTGGGAAGCACGAAACCCTGATCCAATATTCAGAGTTGCAGAATTTTTACCGCAACAACCTAGTAAACTCTATTTTAACAATGTATTTCTCAGACAACTCTTGTTCAGAAACTTTAGTTAAACATCTTTTTAATAATGAAACATAATGTATAAGAACGTAGAAAAATAAAATTTTCCTGAAATTTGTTTCAACAAATATTATCATTTTTTTTTAACTAATAAGACATAATTATTTATTAGCCACCCAAGGAGCTATTGTTTTCAATTGGCTATAATTTGGCGTACCAGATAACTTTTTGCTTTTTTATTATTTAACTTAGATATTTTATAACCATGTTCTATTTTCTGATTTCGCGGTTCTATTCATAGACTTAATGTTACAATTTTCAATATTCTTTTAAATTATACTTAACGGTTTTGGCTGTAATGTTAAATAATGATTTTAACCATTAACAAGGATGTTATTCAAATATCTTAATTTTACGGTTCATGCATAGGCTTAATATTAAATGTTTCTATATTCTTTTATATTCAATTTAACTACTTACCTTTTCCTTTTCATTTTAAGTACATTTAACTTAAAATATATTCAGTTTAATAATTAACTATTTCCTTTCATTTTATTACTATTAGCATACAATATATTCAGTTTTACAATTTATCGTTTGCTTTAATTTTAAATTCATGTAGCTTACATTATATTCAATTACATATAATTTTAATTACATTTAGATTATATTATATATAATTATAAAAATTTTAAGTCCATTTGGTGTGAAATATGTTCAGTTTAACAATTTATATCTCTTTTAATTTCAATTTTATTCAGCTTAACATATATTTAGTCTAGTAACTTACCTTTTTTTTTAATTACATATAGATTAAAATTTATTCAGTTTAACAATTTATTGTTTGCTTTAATTTAATTACATGTAGCTTATATTATTGTCAATTTCAATATTTCTTCGTTTAATTTAATTCTAATTTTAATCGAGTAATTAATTTTTAAAAACTGCTGGCACCTTGGGTAGCTAATTTTTTTTTTTCTTGGCAAAACTTTGCATAAAACATTTTATTTCTTGTGTTTCATTTTCTACAATTATTTCATGTAATTTAAATTTTTATGCAAATAACTATATTTTTCAAACAAAGCATTTCGTTAGCATTTCAGTAGAGATTATAAACACAAGCTTTCAAGTCCGCTTCAAAATATAAGCCAAACATTGCTGTCTACCCAAGCAGGGTTTTTATTAAATAAATATAGATAATAAATATCCAAATATTGACATTTTGAATAAACTGCTGCACACAAAGAAAGAAAACCCTAATATGCAAGTATACTGGAGCACATTAAATTTATAAGGTGTAAAAGAAGAAGGGAACTAATATCTAATCTTAATTAAAAGCGTACATTTATAATTCTGTAACAACAACATTCAGAAATAAAAAAAATAATTGATTTTCTAAATTTAATTAAATATTTATCATCCTTACTCAACAAATATTTTACAGACAACCTAGGTAGTAAAATATCTATGAGCAAAAATATAATTGTGCAAATTCATATTCATTTTCTTCAATATAAATTGTAAAGTACAACACCTGCTTTTGAAAATGAACTGCAAAAGAAAACAACATATTTCAAAAGTGAAAATAAAATATTGTTAAATAAGCACTTTTCCCCTCAAAATGAATTACAATATACAAAGAAAAAACAAACATGAATCGCTTAATCCTACATTTACATATTTTGAATATTAAAATGTGTTCCCAAATACCAAATGCATTAAGTATTTTTCCTCTCTCGTAATTTATGGATTACAATATCACGTAAACGAAAAATCCGAGTTGAGTTGATGTTGAAAGAAACGAATAAATGTATTAATTAAAAGCTTCCTAAATCAAATATGAATATGAAGTATTATAATGAAGAATTTCGTTTGCGGATTATGTCGATGTTTGTATAATCTAAGAGAAAAAGATGAATGTTGTTTGTTTCTTTATTCCTTTCAAACTATACTGTTTTATAAATCTCTTGTAATGATTTTTACGCACAACTGTTTACCGAAATTATTTTTAGTCGGACATAATAACTATTTGTTTTAAATTTATAATCTCTTTTGAGCATCGTAGCTTCAAAATTATTTGATCAATGCATATTTATTGCTTAATAATATTTCTTCTAGCAAAATAACGTTTAAAACTGAATATTCTTTATTTGTGATAAGAAATACACTGTTCAGTAGAATTCTATTTCGACCTACGCCTTGGCAACAGAAAATAAAATGGCGGAAAAAGCGCGTTTTAGATAATGCGTGAATCAAAAAAAAAAAAAAAGAAAGAAAGAAAGAAATTAACTGATATCTAGTAGGGTTACATGGTAGAAGGGCTGCTGATTCGGTGCATTTATCGCACCTTTTTTTTTTTTTTTTGTTACCAAGATATGAGCTAAAATAGGATCCAACAAAGCTCCTTATTTAAATTTTTTATATTAGATGTTACACAAGTGGAATTTTTATTCTAATTAATTTTCTTTCTCTCTGTTTGTTCGAAATTGATGAGGAGAAAGCATTTTAACTCGTCAATTCTTATTAATACACAATTAAGATAAACGATTCATAGTTATAAAAAAAAATTAATAAAAACAAGAAATTTACATAAGACAATAAGATTTATATAATATACTTAACTTATTATCGCATATTCAAAAGTCTCTCGTTATTCTCATAAATAAATATCAAACAATTGAGGGGACGAAAGTATTATTGCATATATATATACTGCTGTTTGTAGAAAATGCAACACCATGAAAGAATCATCAGAATCAAATGAAATTTAATGCAGAAACGACTTGTACTGATACAAATAAATGATGAAATTTTCAAAACAAAAGAAACAAATTAAGCGTCCGAAATCAGTATTTGGTGCAGCCACCATGCGCTGCAATAAGTGCTGCTATACGACGTGGCATGGAGTCAAACAGATGTTGAATATCTGCTTGAGGAAGAGAATTCCATATCGCTTGTATGCGCAACCAAAGTTCGTCTTTGGAAACTGCAGGACACGGATCACGAGCGAGACGCCGACCAACCATATCCCACACGTGCTCAATAGGCGACATATCCGGTGAATAAGCAGGCCAAGGAAGAAGTTGCATGCGTTGTGCTGAACAGAAGTCTCGAACAGTCCGCGCAACATGTGGGCGGGCATTCTCCTGCTGAAAGATAGCTCCAGGGATGCCTTGAAGGAAAGGAACGACTTCGGGCTGTAGCACTGCACGGACGTACCTGTTGCTATTGAGATTACCCTCAATTCGTATCAAATTGGATCGTCCATGATACGAAATCGCACCCCAGACCATAACTCCGGGTGTTCGACCACTATGTCGTTCAATAATACACTCAGGAAGGCAGCGTTGACCGGCATAACGTCTAACACGAACACGGCCATCATGGGTCCACAAATTGAAGCGTGATTCATCTGAAAAGACAACTTGGTGCCAATCAGCTCGCCTGTCTCTGTGCTCAAGAGCCCACTGCCGACGCAGCCGTCGATGATTCGCCGTGAGGGGAATCCTGTATAAAGGCACCCTTGCACGCAATCCACGGCGCAGCAGACGACGACGAATTGACGAAGCCGACAATTGTACACCTGTAGCAGTAGACCAACGTGCTGCCAGCTGCCTGGAGGAAGCTGTGCGATCATTCACCGCCATGCGGAGCAGGTGTCGATCATCGCGCTCTGACGTCACCTTCTGTCGTCCAGTGCCTGTTTTTCGAGTTGTTCGGTGCTCGTCGGTCCACTGCTTCCAAACTCGCATCACTGTGGAACTGTTCCGCTGCATACGAGCTGCTATTGCGCGATAGGAAAATCCTCCTTCTCGAAGGCCGATTATCCTCCCTCGTTCAAACTCCGTAAGTTGCTTGAATTTCTTATTCTTCCGTCGTGGAGGCATACTCAGGTCTCACTAAACGTTTGCCACTAACAAATAATCATAGACTTTTTTCAACGTCCCGCTACAGCACTTTATTTATACGCTTTCAGCATCAATTCAGAGGGCGCTGCGCGCGCCGCGCACGCGCGATGGCTCTGAAACTTTATTAATTTGCATAATATCCTATAATTGACATTTGCTGCGAATTTCATTTGATTCTGATGATTCCTTCATGGTGTTGCATTTTCTACAAACAGCAGTTTATATATATATATATATATAATGATTGTTGAAAATTTGACAAACAGACAGTGGGCTGGAGGTTTGCGCCGTCAGTGTTTATATTCTGGAAGCAAAAAAGATCGTCGAGTTCATTTTAAGGAACACGTCAAGAACTTGATTAAATGGTTGTTCATTAACGTCACACAAAGAAGCAACGTGAAAGCTATAGGCGACGGAGCACATACCTTTGAAATGTAACAAAAAGATGTGATGGGAACTCGTACTTACCTCTCCAAATTTCTACACCACGCTGAAATGAAGGATTGGAGTATCGACAAATTTAACGTGTATCAACCCCTGTAAACGGTGGGTCTCTTGATGCAGCAGGACTTGAGCCCACGATTAACGAAAACAACGCCTGCCGCAATTTCGTGACCATGACCACTAGGCTTTCATGGTCACAGTCTTAGGAGGACGCGAGCAAACATCAGCATATTGTAGCAGTCATTTTCTACTTATAAGAAGCTCCTTTGAAAAGTCTTATACTAGAAAAGATTATAAAAAAATAATTCAGTAATAAATTATTATAACTTCTATTTTTGCATGTATCTTTTTCTTAGTTTTCATTCTTTTAACACAATCGCAGAAGTCTAATAGTCGTGGTCGTAGCCGGTAGTTCTCATCGAGTTGTAAGCTCGATCCTTGATACCATGAAAAATCCACCGTGAATCTAGGGCTGAAGCATGATATATCTGTTGAGGCTCAAAGTCCTCCCGTTGGTGTGATGGGAAAGTTAGGAAAGAGAGGTGCAAGCTCAAGTGGTGACCTCGTTACTTGACCGAGGATTAAAATTACGATATCCGTTGCCAATTACCCTCATATAACTTCCAGTACGACGTTAATAAAAATATATCAATCATTCCTGTAATGCGAATTCTCATTTTTATTTTATTCTTGGGCATGAATTAAAATTACTTAAGCTATACCCTCTAGATATGTCTGTATTTGATATAATTATTAATTTAGAGCATTAAGAAGTAATATTATTGAATATTTGATCTTTTTCTGCACTTTTTACTTACACTCCTCACTTTTCTTTAACTTATTACTCGAGAAAACTGTCACAAAATACATAAGTGCTTACATTTCTAAAATTGATACAACTTTCTAAATTTCGAAATATTTTATATCATGTATTTAAAATAAAATTAATATTGCGAGTAAAATGTGCTTCCAAAATTAAGTCAATTTGTCCCAGGTTATATATAGATATTTTTCAATAAACAAAATAAAATTACAAATTCTTTTCCTCACCTCCTAATTCTATTTTTTATTTTGATCCTCATCAAAATAGAAAATAGAATAGAAGTCACATAAATTAAATTTAATTCTATTCTTTTCCTCAGAAACTGGCTACTTGAAGGGTTAACTATGAATAATAATGCATAGAAATAAACAAAACCGTGAAAGATGCAGTTAATGTAAGTTATGTATTACTTCTCTTTGCTTTTCTTAAAGTTCAGAAGCAAGAATACAAGATAAAAAATTTTAAGTGACATTACAGGAATTTGATAGACATATAAGATAAATCTAAAATTATAAATATTGAAAATCTCTGCTATTCGGGAGAAAATGGAAAATAATTATTTGCCAGCAGCTTGAGAGTTGAAAAACACTAAAATTTAAGCATGAAATCTGTTTACGCATTTTTAAGTTCATTTTAATTTTTTTTTATTTTCTTCTAGTTTTATGTGAGAACAATAGTTACATTTCCTTTAAGATATATTTCCTTTAATTACAAGCCATTAGTTCTGATTTTATTATCTGAACACAAGTTTATCGATAACTTTAATAATTTTTTGTCTACTTTGATAAATATCGTTTGCTTTAATTTGTTTAATTTTGCTTGAACAAAATATCGTGTTAGCTTTATTAATTTACTGTCTATTGTAATATTTTATCGTTTGTTTTGATTTTAAAATATCTGTAAACGTATTATCTATTATTGCATTCAATCGTTTTGCTTAGATTTTATTATATTAACAAAAATTAATATTATTATTTATAAGTTTTATGCTATATTAGAAACTTTAATATTTATAAATTCCATTAAATTTAATACCTGGACACAATATTATCCATAGCTTTATTAATTTATTACCTATTTAAATAATTTAATGTTTTCTTTAATTTTAATATTTGAGCAGGGTTCTAGTGATTACCTTATAATTTATTATCTAGTTTAATATTTTATCATTAGCTTTTATTTTTATATCTGAATAGAATGCTCCGAAGTTATTAATAACTTATTACTTACTTTTATATATTTTATCGTTTGCTTCAATTTAAATATCACAGCAGTATATTTTCAATTGCTTCGATAATTGTCTACTTAAATATTTTAACTTTTGCTTTGACGTTTTTTGCTGTGAACGGTTTTCATCTTTCTTGCAGTTTATAATGTTTTTTTTTAATTTAATGGATATATTTATTTTAAAGGAATGAATCAGAACAAGTTGCATAGAAAAAATTCAGCTTGTTTTTATGAAGCTTTGGATTCTCTTTTTTTTCTATATCACCGACCATAAACAGAATCCATATTCACTTTACATAGAAGCACATTTTATTTTTTGGTTCACTTTTTCTGTTTTATCAGTCTAAAACTTTTTTGTTGCATGCCAAGAAATATACTAAACTATATCTAGCTCTTTCAACTGAAAAAAAAATGAATCACCTCTTTCCATCGAAATTTAGTTTTCTTTTGATGACCATTACAATAGGGAAAAAAAGATATACTGGCAACTGACCTCGTAATTTTGATCTACAGCCAATAGATAGAATGACCTTTGAGCACACTTCTAACCAGATCTTTAAATTAGAAAATTTTAGACTTAACTTTTTCAGTTATAACTTTTCGAGAGAATCTGCTGTTCTTTCCACAAATTTCTTTAGTTTCCATTAATATCTGTTAAGTACTCCTGTTTTAAACATTAAACCCTTTGGTTACGAATACACATGTTGTGATTCAATACATGTGATTCAACATATTATTTTGTGAAACATATATGTTGTTCATTAAAATAATGCATTATTAATTTAAATAAATTTGTAATTATTTGAGAAATATTAAAAATGACAAAAACTCTTCATTAGCCCTGCACTCATCTTGATTTTCTAAATCTATACTACTCTTATTAAAAATAGGGATTATTTCACAACTTTTCTTTTCTTTACTGAAATATATATTTTGACTGATGTTCATACAAATGTTTACAAGAATTAAATCCGACGGATTAATAAAATTTTATTGTGACATATACCTAGTAGTTCTAAAGATGTGTATATTGAAGCTGATAATAAGCAAAAATGTATGACATCTAAATAAAATATTTTACAGCATCAGTCTCATTATTAGATAGCTACACCTCGTATCATTGTGCATTGTGGTGAAGAATTGCTTTTATTGGTGCAAGGGTAATATTTGTTCAAGTTGCACCAATAGTAAAAATTTACAAAAATATGTGTAAATGATCCATATAAATTACTTAAATAATTTATGAAAATTAATTAATTTACGTAAATACATGTATCTGATCCAGGTAAAGTTCTGTAAATGGGAGAAGAAAAGTAAGTGGTTATATTGATTATTTATGAACTTCGCTCTTTGATGCGTGACCACAACAGACCACGTGATTTTGAACCGAAGTCAAGTGATGTGGAAGGCATCTGAGCCAACACCTCCCATTCCAAACTTCCACACCACGCCATGCGAGGACTTAGAGCCTCGACCGATTTAACGTGCATTAGCCCCGACTCCAGCCATGAGCCTATGATCATGACTTTTCAGTTACCGCGCCATAAGAAATGGAGGATAAGGGGTAAAATTGAGCATCTCCAGGTCATAAATCACGTCCTGAGAAGTAAATATTAAATGAAACATTTATGAGAGATATTTCAATTAAATATATAATAAATATTACTTTCCATCAAGTACGGTTAAAATTTAATTTGTGAATGACATTCATCTAACAATATAAAGGCACTAATATGATCAATAAATACGTTTGAATATAACGCACTTAGAAAAAAAGTATTATTAATTTCAAATACCTTAAATCATATTTATTTAATGTGGTTATTATATAATGAGTATTTATTTTTAGTAAAGCACATCATTTTTCAATTTGATATTCATCTTTTAATCCTTAGGCAAACATCGTATATATTCATGTACCAATACACGTGCATTATATGAACTCATCCTTTTAGAAAGGGAAACAAATATTATGTAAATTCATTTCATTCTATTTGCTTATAATATTAATGTAGATAAACAAACATAATTATAAAAACTGCAACACTAGCAATCAATATGTTACCGAATATTAATGTCGGGTAAAGTATATGACGTCTTTATTACTGTATAGAATACAACTAACCTTAATTCAGGTGCTCTTGTTTACCGATGCTGAATATTTGTGAATTTATCCAGATAACAAATATTTGTACAGTTTTCTTTTTTATTTGCTTTACGTGTACAGTAGTTTCGTAATAAATTATTTGTTACATCAGAATTCAGAAAATAAATATAGGGATTTAGATTATGCGAAGCATTAAAAATAAGAGCAAGATATTTTTAAAGTAAAAACAATTAATAATATAATTATATAAATACGAAATAAATATGTCTGTGAGTCAATAATAAATTAAACAACTATAGTAAAATTAAATTAAAATATTTTTTTGTAAAATTAAAATTAGTAAAAAATTACATTATCTCTTAATATAAACTAAAAATAATTACTGATGTTGAATTTTTAAATTATTATAGGAAGTATATTAAAAAAATACAATACAAAAAAAAACATATAATTAATTTATAGCATTTTAATATCAGATGATAATCAAAAACAATTAACCAGAAGTTGATGTCTTTTCATAAGTATACCTTTTATTCTTCTATTTTTAAGATTAACTTCTTACATTTTTAACAAAAAAAAAATTTGTTTTATATTAAGTCTCATTTTGAGAAATTTGGCATCATATTTAGTAATAAAATTTCCGAAATATCAATGGCAATATAAAACACTATTTATTATTTAAAAAAACTACATCATTTGACTTGCTTTCGATTTTTGATTTCAATAATCGTTTTATTTTTGTTTGAAATAACTGTTTAAGTTGTGCGTAAATTAAAATTTTTAATTTGAGCTATGGCTAATTCGACGCCAGTGTAACGAAAAAATGTCGTGGCAAATGTCATTTTGCTTGTAAGAAAACTGAAACAGTCAGCGCAACCTGGGAACTTAAAATTCGAATCTTCCTAAAATAATAAGGGTAAACTTCACACGGAGTACATTCAGACCAAGGGAAGGAATGCACTTGGTAAAAGAATTTATAGAATCGAAAGACTTTCAAATATTTCAATCTCCCACTGTGTTTATCTCAATGCTTAGAACTCAAGGAAGAATCCAGTCTTAATTTTATTTCCAATATGCTTTTAGATATTTACAAATTGTAGCTTTTTTTCGTGATTTTTCATCAACTAAAAAGGAAACAAGATAAACGAAATCAGCATTCAGTTTGTACTAGGTTTGCCATTCATAGAAAAAGATCAAAATGCTACGCGAAAAAGCTGAGTGCTGCATTAGATATCAAAGTTAGCTTTCGGTAACTATGATAGGAAGTTAAAAATTACTCCATAAACTCATAAAGAAACAATTCGCAATAAAAACCAAGTACAGAAGAAGAAATCAAGTAAAATATACAAAGAGATAAGGAGACATATTGAATCTGTTCTTAAAGAAAAAGAAAAAATAATAAACTAATAATAAATACATCAACGAGATTTAAAAAGATTACAAAATTAAGGATTTCTTGGAATGAAGAAAAACTTTGTGTGCATTGGACTCCGTTCGAGTCCGACTTTTTTTTTTTTTTATCATACAGGAATTAAACATACTGCTAATAGATTAGAAAAAATGTATAAATTTTACAAAAGTATATACAGAAAAATAGTATTGGTGTAATTTTAATAAATATTATTTCGGCAACATCTTTTAGAAAAAAAATCGTAATATCAGTGATTAATTAATAAAAAAATGTCTGATATACTCGTGTGTGAGTGGATAAAGTGATTTTTTTTTTTTTTTTTTTTTATGGGGAGGAATATTTTCTTCTATTTTTCATACGAGTTATAAATCGCGTTCAGTCAAGAATGTTTATTTCTTCGCAGACGAGTCCCGAAGAAACCTACTTATGAGGAGAACAATTAATAAAAACTATTAAATGACTAGAGGGTCAAATGTCAGACAAATTACTTCCTTACATAGAGAAAAAATTCTTTAATTTTTTATGTAGTTCGTTATTTTCTGTGCATATTTAGATATTTATATTAAAGTGTTCTTATTTGATTATTACGATATAGATCAAATTGATTGAAGGAATCATCCATTTTATTTATTACTGTTTTTACGCATTTCTTTAATTACTTTAATTCCGACCCGTAATTGTTGCATATACAGTCGTCAACCATTATGGGTTTTTGATTAACAACAAGGAAGTGCATTTATTCTGGAATTCAAATTTAATGTAGGGATACATCAATTGTTGTAGTTTGTTGCAGTAACTTAGATGATTCACAGTGCAAAAAAAGATTCACGCAATTAACAAAGAGGCTCTTTCGAAGTAAACCTTACTTTTTATCAAGGGACCTTTTAGTTAATATAATAACTTCCTTTTAACAGGAAACAATGAACACAAACGCATAAATCTACCGTAGCATAAATTTTCAGAACACACAATCGCAGATTCAAATCATGTAAGCACTATATCGTATTTTAGCACATATATTCTACACTATATTAGCACTACTGATACACTCAATAGCTCATATATATATACCCTTTAAAGATCTTTTTAAAGGGTTTTTAAAAGGTTCTTTGTGACTTCTAGAGTCTCCTCCTTTCCTCTATAGGGCACCTAGTTTTGAAGACTAATTTGTTTTTTTAGCTACATTTGGTGACCGAATTTGACACCAAGTCTGTCGCCAAAGTCACTCCTATCGGTTCAGTATTACTTCCATGAGTTTCTCAACTTCACTATAAAGTAGGCCAGCTTAAAATGTATTTTACCGTATTCTACATTGAAATAAATTCTAATAAAAAATCCTTACATTTCAAGTAAGAGGTGCAAAATATTGCTCGTACTGGGTACCCGTAGATTACAAATTTTAATAAATCCTGACACAATTAAAGAAGATAAGATTTCAAAAGATATTTTCATGATTCTGTTGTTTTGAAACATGCGTCCTAAATCCGAAAATTGTGCGTAATATTTATTCAAAACTCAAACTCAGAGTTCTCTCTACAATTATGCAAATTTTCTTTTCCGACAATTTACTATGCGCAAGATTTGCATATCAAAATTATTATTTTATACAAATTATGTGACATTTTTTTCCAGTAATAACGCACAAATTGTTCTTATTATAAATTGAGTCGTTTTCAATCTATTTGGAAACCTAAATCGACACAGAACAAAAAGTCTATAGTAATAAATGAGATATGATAAGGATGATAACATTTCCATAAGAAATAGTCAATGTTAGACTTTCTGACTGTAATTTCTGTCAATTGAATAACTCATTCAGTTCAATTAATTATAATAACTATGCATGCGACAGAAAAGAAGCAAACTTAAAATTTCTTTTAAAAAGGCTTGGAAAAAAACATGAATGTAATCTGAGATCATCCCAATAAGATGAGGCTCATTTTAATTATCAAAAAAGAAGTATGTTTAAAAATATTAATACTTTTGTTCAATATTTATTAGGACAAAAAACTTTACTAAAAATATTCATAAATGGCACCAAAATTAAAGAAAGATTTTAAAATAGAAAATAGGAAATATGAAACAGAGACATATAAATGAGTGATTTAATTCAATTAATGTGTCATTCATTATTAATATTAAAAATTCGAGCGTTTAGAAAGAAAAACACATCTCAGAAAAGAAGTAATGTACATTGTGTATAGAGCAGCAGAGAAAGATTATATTAATAGTCAATATTGTCACAAATAAATAGTAAAGAGTGTATAACACGTAAAATATTACATTTTTCTCTATGTTCGGCTTCACGTAGTTACAAATTTAATGGAAACACGTAAAGTTTTACATTTGTCTTTATTTTCGACTTTCCATAGTTACAAATATAATGGAAACACATAAAGTATTACATTTTTCTCTATTGTCGGCATTCCGTAGTTACAAATTTAATGGAAACACGTAAAGTATTACATTTTTCTTTATTTTCGGCTTTCTGTAGTTACTAATATAAGGGCTTACAGTGCATACGTTCACTATTACTGTACACTGAAGTGCCAAAAGTCGTGAGATTGCAAAATGCAAATTTCCAGATGGCAGTAGCATCGTGTGAGAAATGTATAAATGGGAAATGCGATGTCAAGGCAATCATTTGTACGAAATGATTAATGTGAAAGGTTTTCTGACGAAATTAGGGCTGCACGACGGGAGAATGGACATAGAACGCAGAATATTGATTATAGATACATGTGCTATTCCATTTCAGAAATTGTTAGCAAATTCAATGTTCCTCGATACACAGTACCGAAAGTGGGCTGAGCATATATATTTACCTCAAATTTCCTATCATGGTCAACTCTCTGGATAACTGTATTTACATAATTTCTGAGACCAGTGACGTTTGTGTTGTTAAACAAGCAACACTGCGTCAAATAACAGCAACAGTTAGATGTGAGATGAACGAGAGACGTGTCCATAAGGACAGTGCAGTGAAATTAAGTGTTGATGTCGTATGGCAGCAGAAGACCGACTCGAGTGCCATTACTAACAACACGCTATCAGCTGCAGTGTCTCTTCTTGGCTCCTGAATATATCAGATGAAACTTAAATGGCAAAAAAAAATCATTGTTTGGTCAGATGAGTCACGATTCCAGTTTATAAGAAATGATAGGCTCAAATGTGATTCAGACCCAGCTAAGCCGTAGCCTCAAGTTATCAGCAAGGCTCTGTGAAAGGTGGTAGTAGCTCCATAATGGTGTAGGCTGTTCTTACTTGACGTGAACTGAGTCCTCTGGCTAAACTGAAAAAAGTTATTTAACCGTAAATGGTTATGTTAAGCTAGTTGGAGACCATTTGCAGCAATTCATGCATTTCACGTACCTAAGCAATAATTGAATTTTCTACGATGGCATCAACGGGTCAAGTCATTCATGATTGGTTCCATGAACATTCTAGATAATTCTATTAAAACATTTGGCTATCTAAATAGCTAGACAAGAATCCCATCGAACGTTTATGGGACTTGATTGACAAGTCAATTCATTAACAAATTCCTACACCAGCAATCCTTTCACAATTATGGACGGCAGTAAAGATATACCTAAATATTTTCGGCATTCCAGTGTATTATACATTTGTATTAGTTCGTTTTTATAGAAATAAATACTTTATTAAATTTAGCCAAAAACTTTAAACTGTGAGTTAGTAGAATTATTCTTTTTGAGATCTTACTGTAGGAAATTATTCTCCTCCCCTACCCCTTGGTTTATTTGATTTTACACCAATTCTCTTGTACTTATCAGTTACAGAAGAGTTATAGCAAACGATTTATTTAGATACATATAATATAATCCACTGCCAAATTATTTATAAGGACAATATAAAAATAATCCACCAAAAGTTACTCTGAGTTTTCAAAAAGAGTTATTATATTTAAGGTAATTTAATAACACCAAACATGATAGAATACGTGAATCATGATCAATATGTAAGTCTCGGGTTTCAAAAGTTTGCTCTATATCAGATTAAATAACAAATTTTGGAACAAAATTTAGCTTCTACACTTTTAAAACCTGTATTAAATCCAGTTTAATCCTAAATATTTATTGAGGCATTTATTTTACTTTTGAAAAATAGCAACATCACTTGTTTTTATCCTTTAAATATAAATTTGGTCTATTTAAAGTACACAAAATCCAAATTATAACTCAAAATTGTAATATTACATTTTTAAAAATTTTGTTTCTAACTAACCATTTATTTTTTAGTCAAATTCTTATTTAGTTTATTACTCTATATTATACATTTTATCGCATAACTTAACACTTGTTGTATTTTTTTCTAATTTACAAGAAATAAAACTTTACTGTAAAGTGATCTGAATTAAAAATATTGATTTATTTAACTCATTTAAATAATTCCCTTGTAGATTTTATAATCTTCTTTAATATAAATACAAAAATAATTCTGTAAAAATTAAAGTTGTTTTTCGATTTAAAAAAAATAACTAATCAGTCAATTCACTCATGTAAATATAGACATTTTTGGTTTGATTCTCTCACATTTTAAAACGATAATTATTTTTACAAATAATATTTACTTATAATAATAACCATCATATATAGTGTGTTTCGCAACTCATGGGCAAAAATTTAAAAGACGGCAGAAAACATCCAAACAAGAAATTTTCACCGAACAATGCATAGGCGGAGAGCAAGCGGTGAATCGCTAGGCGGCGCTGTAATAGAGTAAGTATAAAGTGCGAGTTTTTATACACATTGTCCATTCAATCGTGGATTTCATGAAGGCATAGCCTTTTCCTGATTTCTGTACATCGCCATACCTCCTGAAATCCACAGTATAAATGATAAACTCGCACTTTATATTTTCCACTACAGCGTCATCTAGCGGTTCACGACTTGCACTCCGCTTATGCATTGTAAGGTGAGCATTGCTTGTTTAGATGTTTTCTGTGTGACACCCCTTCAATATTTACCCATTAGTTTCTAAGCGCCCTGTGTAAGTATTACGTTAATGTTGCTAAAAATGTTTAAATCCATCGTGCGCTCAGAACAACAGTCAATTTAGGCAAGGATTAAATATATAATTTTTTTAAAAACATTTTCAGCTGCTGTTCGGAAGCCACCTCCAGGATTTCACGAATATTGGATTTATTTATTATTGCTGTTGATCAGTCTGAATTGCATTCTTGAATTACATTCTTGAATTGCATTCTTGAATTACATTCTTGAATTGCTCTTGTGCGACTATTTTAGTTACTTCATCAGTGCTTAGAATTAAGTTGAAAACTTTAGATTTGCGATGCGATAGTATTTAAAATGACATTCGGGCAATAAAAATACGGCATAAATTGAGCGCACAAACCTCCAAGCGACATTAGGCCATTGGATAAATTTGCGACAATCAATGACGTTTTATTGATAGGCGTTTGGTGTTTTCGACCTTGTGGAGAGGGAGATCAGTTCTTGGTGACCTTGGTGTGCTGGTGGCGTATCGAACCCAGCTCCGAAGAAAAGTTTAACGATCCCTTTTTGTTGCGCCATTCCCTTTAAAAGGACATCTCTCTCTTGCTAGTTATTAAAGCGTTTTAACTTTCTGGCGTTGTTGTTCAAAATAATCACTGCAATAGCAGCATAAGTACGTGATTCTCTATATTTTAAAAATATATTTTATAAAAAAAAATCTCGTTAGCTACCTTACCATTTATTATCTTATTAAGATGTTTTTATTGCGATAAAATAAAAATGCATTAATAATTTTATAAATTTGAGAAGAATTAAACTTTGATATCCTATTTTTTTCTGCTCTTTGATCAAGGGTTCCTTCAAGAAAGCGGTAAGCTCAAAGGGTTCCCCGAAGTTTAAAAGATTGAATACCTCTGATCTAGAGGTTTCAAAAAAGATGAAAAGAAGTTTAGAATTATTAATAAGGAGGGTCGAAAATGGGGGAGGATCCCTAGGTTATCCAGGATGGACTTCACCCGTGTTTACCAAAGGCATCAAACTCCATTACACGAAAATATCATTAGAGTGTCTTGGGATGGTATCTGAAGAGGGTTAACCCCTTATGCCTCCGAAATAGGCAAAGATGCTCTCATCGGCTGGAAAAGTTATACTAAGTGCACTATGCTCATGGACGCCTTATATGGAGAGAAAAAAACGATCTTTGTACAGTGGGATTCGTCATTTCCTAATATAAGTACCCATTCCCCGCTCTCAAAACGTGTAGTTTTGTTAACCGTCATCTTGTGCTTGAATGGCAAAGGTGACAGGACCCATACACTACATATTTTATATACTGAATATAAATACTCTTTACTCTTAGTTCTGTTTGAATGCGGTAAAGGGCATCTGAAAGAGCAAAAAATAATGAATGCTTCAGCGTAATTACTTTTCCCCTCCTCCGATTTTTAAAAACATTTTTACCCCTATTTTAATAATTAGCTTGCGAATTTTCGGGTTTTCAGAAAATATTTCTAAATGTGTTTAAAAATCGGAAATAAAAAAAATAATTCCACAGAAGCATTCAAAATTCTTTGCTCTTTCAGATGCACTTTACTGCATTCAAATAGAACAAAGTGAAAATATGTGAGAGTTACAGTCAAAACTCTCCATAGGTTTAAAATTACGTCCACGAAGTTAAAATTGCGGGTCGATAGGAGCCTTAAGAAAGAGTCATTATAATAGCATTGTAAGAAAAGGGCTTCTCGAAAATAAGTTCAAATTTTGGTTGTTATTGAAGAACAAAACAAATTTTAGATATAGTAAGAATATATATATAAAAATTAATATTGATAAGAAATTCCTAAAAAAATACAACAATGTACTCAACAGTCACTAGTTGTCGAAAGCTATAATTATCAATCTAGAAATTCAATAATTATCAATCTATAATTATCATTCTAGATTTGAATTAAATATAAAGCACTTGATAAGACATGATTCGAACATACTCTCAGCCTTTCCCTCACACTTTAATTAAAATGAAATCAAAATATAAATCATCGTTCTTTAAACTAAAGAAAGACGAATTTCACATATATTTCAATGGAATTTCTGTCGATAATTTAACACCGTTCACTTTTATTCGATCCAAAATAATTAATTTTGTATATCAACAGCAATTGAAAGGATTTGAAAATAGCAACAAATATATATATATATATATATATATGAAAATACTGAATTCTCATTCGAATTCTTAATTAAGGGCTCTCGCATCCAAAGAAGCCAAATACACCCACCTTAATAATCGGTATCTATAGGGAATGAGACTGAGAGTGAGATAAAAGAAAGAAATTGAAATGGATTCAAAGGCAGTGATAAAATATGCGTTGGTGACTTTTGAGTTTTGATCATTAGTTTAGGCATTTGATTCCAAAAGCTTACTTTAGTCCCTAAATCAGTAATTGTTTTCAGCAATGCAGAGAAACACTCTATTTTTCCATTTAAAGTTTCTAGTAGCTAAAGCATCGTTAATTATATAGGAAGAGATTTCTAGCGAATTTTAATTTATTGAATGCAAGCGGAAATACCCAACTTTGCTTTGGCTTAAAGGAAAGCAAAGAGGCTTCATTTTGGAAAATGAGAATTTTTTTTTTTTTTTTTTTTTCGAAATGTCCGGTAAACAGTGATTTTCTTTTTTATTTTTGTTCAAGGTGAATGGCGCAAAATTTTACCCACACGCTCGAATAAAACAGTGCATTTCTGAAAACATATATTATTACGCGTTAAAATATGTTCAAATGAATTATCTCAAGGGTTGAGGAAAGGAGAATTTTCATTCGTAGTATTTTCATTAATGTTGTTGTCTGAGGTTTATACTTACTATTTAAAAAGTTTTGGATATGAATATAACCTGCGTCTCTGATTCCACACGTCTTATACAAAAAAGAGACTTCTTAATCTGTTGGGCTGTATAAAAATATGAGTGTAGTTTAAAAATGTGTAAAAAAAATTTACAATGATCGGAATAAAGTTGTAGATATATTTGAATCATACACAAATGGATACTTTTATACAAAGCACATTAACCCTTTGAGGAGCGGTATATAAAAAAACATTAAATTTTAGCTAAAATTCATCTGATGTGAATTAATAATGTTAATAAGATACACTATCAAACTGTAAAATTAATTTTCATTTATTTCCTAATTTTTAAGAGCCGTTATATATTATATACCACCAACCCTGTGACACATCTTATTTATACATGTTTCGTAATCTTTCGAAGAAATAATAAATACTTTGATATAAAATTATATTATTTTATTTAGTTAGGGAAACATTAGGATCACAAAACACTTGTAAAAAAATGAAAACCTTATGATGTATTTTTATTTTTAAAAGTGATTATTTGTGCGAAGATAAATCAATTAATTGAAGTATAACTTTTATATACACTCTTTAACAAAAAAAAAAAAAAAAACGACGCACAATGAAGGAGTTGCCCGATTATAATTAAAAAATTTCGTATGCAAAGACAATTGAACCGAATATGCAAATACATAAAATTTGGTGTCGAATGAATGAATAGCGTGACTCAGCAGGAGTATATAAGAAGCGATTCTCAATCGGATGGTCAAATTTTCTGCTGCATTGCGACTTAGGATACCTTTCAAAGATTGAAAAAATGCCTCGCCGCAGGATACGAGCTCATTACGAGCAACTGTCAGAGTTTGAAAGAGTACATGTTATTGATTGAAAGAGGCAGATTGGGTAAATCGGAGAAACGCTCGTCATACTGGTCGAAGCAATGCGGCGATTAGCTGGCAAGAATAGGTGGATAATGGCAGATTCAACGACGGAGAAAATGCCTCGATGCAGGATTCAAGTTCATTACGAGCAATTTTTGATAGAGTTGGTACCATTGGATTAAAAGAGGCAGGTTGGACAAATCGGAAAATCGCTCGTTATATGGGTCGAAGCGATTCAACAATTAGAAGATACTGGCAAGAGGGTGGACAATGGCAGATTTCAGCGTCATGATGGTAGCAGTCGACCTTGGGCCAAAGCATATCGGGAGGACAAAGTGATTGTCAGATGAGCCGTCATGCACCTGATTCATAATTATCAACCATCAGATGTGCAACCCGCACACGAGTGTCCACCATGACCATTCACATACGGCTGATAGAGCAAACGCTCTCGGTCTTTTTAGGACTGGGAAGTGAACGTGTGAGTGGCTCTGGGTCTTTTTTGCGAAGATGTTTTCGAACCAAATGGTTGCAGCCAAACCCTACAAGCAGTGAAACATTTCCCCAATGGACGCGGACAAGCTGAGATCGTCCGCGTATATTATCATGCGTTATTCGTGTTATGAACGATATTTACTGGCAAAATTTAATTAATTTGATAGCGTACAGATGGCGGTACGGGTACCGTAATTCTTTTGTATAATAAGAAAAAATATTCATTTTCCAGTTGTTAATTTAGTTAATTTTCTTGTGTAATACAGCGGGAGTTTGTTACTGAAAAATGGCGTATTTATTCCAAAAACTATATTGCTCCATTATGTGCAATTCCATGCTTTAGTGTGCCTCACACACAGAAAGAATTTTAGATAAATATAACAATTAAAATAAACTTTATAAATGTTAAAGCTTTACTTCTTAAAGCTTTATAAAGCTTAAAATTGCGTGTATTTATTTAAATATTTTAATTTAATGCTTTACAAACAAGTATTTATAATATTTAACATTTATATTGAATTGTTTAAAAGAGCGATTTACAATTGTTGTAAATATTACATTAATATATCGCAAATGATTGCTTAAAATTCCATATTTTAGAAATTAAAATTTATAATATTTATAATTTACTGAGTTGCATAAAAGTGCAATTAATAATTGGTCTAAATATTACATTAATATACACCAAATAATTGTTTAATAATTTGATATCTTAGAAACGAAATTTTTTTTTAATATTAATCAATAACTGAGTTGTTTAAAAGTGCAAGTTACAATTGGTGAAAATATTGCTTTAATATGCCGCAAATAAATTTTTAAAAACTATCTTTTAAAAGCGTATCACCGTCAGAAGAGTGACATTTTCGAAGACCATTAGGGAGAAAAAGGCTACCACTTTCAGCGACCGTTTGATCGTAGCGCTGTGCGTCATAGGAGAACGGAAACTGTTGATTCGCCGTGCCGTCAAAGGATTAAACTTCCTGCAGAAGTTAATATGTTATGGAAGTGTTTCTCATTTTCTTGAATTCAAAAACACGTTAGTATACCATCGTTGCAAGTTTATAAACTCTTCACAACAAAACTTATGTTGTGGCGTTCGTCCGTCATGATTCGATTTTTGTGTGCCACATTTCAATTTATTATGTAATATTAAACACAATAGCGCAATACCCTAAATGAGAAAACACGAGGCTGAACAAACGAGACTATTAATGAGCAATGCAGAATATTCAAGGTCACTCTCTCTACAGTTCGCCCTCCTCTCGAACTGGACAGTTCCAATTCATGATATAAATAGAAAATATCTCAATAATCCACTCGTTGTTGATTTCAGCACTATCTTTGACCGTAACCACGTAGATTAATGCGTTTTGTGGAATTCAGTTCAATTCACAAAACTAATAGAACAACTTGTGACATTGGGCTATTCGCGGTTTCTCTTCACTAACCTTGGAGACTTTCAATTGAGATGGAATGCTTTCACTAAAACCTTTACCCAACCAAAAATGAAACGTGATGCATAATGTTAGTATGTAAAGCAGTTAGGAATGAAGTGAAGCGGTCGAATTAAGAATTATATAAACTCCGTCGGAAGGAGTAGAGTATCTAAAAGAGGATCAGAGAGTTGTTGTAGTGAGATGAGGTGAAGTCTAAGTGATATATAAGAGAAAGGAGGAATTAAAGACTAGTATTGAGGGTTCGAGTAAGGATTACTCGAGAAGGATTTGGTCTAGTGTTTTCAGCAGTTGTTCCAGAGTCTGAGTTGCAGTCGATGAAAATTATTGGTAAGAGTCTGTTAGATTATTATTGGTGGGTTGAACTAAGATATTAGAAAGCTTTACCTGGAGAGCGTAGTCATTGGTGTCATAGTAAATATATACTAATAAATTGTGAAAGTTGTTTTGGTGGTTCTGTAATTATTTGTGTCGTAGTATTTAATATTTGAATTTAGTGATGGCACAAGAGGACTCCCGGGTCGGTCGGGTGTTACAAACTTTAAGCTCAGTAAAAATGCTCAGGCTGCCAATCCTTATCCTGTATCCATCTTTTCATTTTCTATTAATAGCACAACATTTATCTGTCATAATATCTGAATCACTTCACTTAATTTCCATCTTCATCTAATTTACCTAAACATGTTCAGATTTTGTAGGGAAGAAATTCTTACTTTATGCAATTCAACTCAATTAAAGTCCTCGAGGTTAGTGAAGAGGAAATCACGAATATCGCCACAGTACTATATAATACTCACAAAAAACATTTAAAAAACTACGAAGCCGAATAATATCAATTAAATTTCTATGACATCGCTTTAAAATTTGATTCGAGAAGCTTCATTAAAGTCGCCGTAAATATAATGCTAATGGAGGCATTAGTAATAAAAATATTGCTTTAAAGGCTCTTTTAAGTACTTCCATATTCATGTGTTCATAGGCAGAAAATATAAACCTTGCTTCAGTTGTTCTACTAAATAAAGAATATTTCTTAATTTAAACAAAGCTGTTCCAAATAAATTCAGAAGTACTTCCGATAATCGATTGTTTAAAAATAAATAAAACATTCACCGAAAAGCAACAAATTTATCTAATCATCCAAAAAAAAATATCTCTCCAACTTTCCCTTTTCCTTTAATTTTTCCCTTGTTATTTTTTGTGGCGTTCATTTTCTTCAATGTACTTTATCGGTCGAGCAACTATTTATCCGCAAAAAGTTAACATTTTGGAGTTCTTAACGGTTGCATGAGGACAATTGTTTCTGTAACTATACTCCAAAGATTCAACGTTGTTCTAAAACAAAAGATCATTGCACAAGGGTTAGAACGAAAATGAAAAATTCTAACGTTTCTTTTAAATTAAATAAATTATTGCTCCTTAAATTGTGAATTCCTGAACATTTTTCGTTATGTTTGCTTTCTAAGTTGTGATGAAGGAAAATAAAAACAAAGTCCAATGTTTTATTTTTACATCCCCAATCTATTGAGAAAATTAAGCGAAAATATAACGCTAAATTTTTAGTATAATTTAATTGATTGATTGATTGTTCATTTACTTAGAAATATTTAATGAAATACTTAGAAACATCATAGATGGAGCCGTGTTGCCAGGGTTGATACACATTAAATCTGTCGTGGCTGAAAGTCCTCTCGTTGGCGTGATGTAGAAGCTTGGAAAGAGTGATGCCGGCTCAGGTGTCGTCCTCGTCACTTGAATGATGTCCGTCACCAATAGCCAAACCCGATAACTTTCAGCAATCGGATTTGCTATTCTGTGGGCAGTCTCTCATAATTTCAAAGTTTCTGTTTACTCCGACAGTTTATCATCAACATTGCTATTGCAGAGAAAATAAATCGGCTTTTATTAATACCATTAAAGAAAAATTAGCAACTTATTCTGACTTTTATAACTTACACTGGGTTCGGGCCCACGTCAAATTTTATAATTAAGAAATCACGGATTTCTTCCCAAAGATCAATGTCAATTATGGTGAGAGAATGAATGTCTCTGCTCCTCGTTCTCATATAGTTATGATTTTAAGAAATAAGCTTCTTTCTGACTGGGAGGTCTGGTGGTCAACTTGTAATACTGGTATTCGAGTTCAGTCCTATATTCCTAGACCAAATCAGAATTTTTATACGAATCTTGGTTTTATTAATCGCTTCCTAACTGATCATGGTTCCATCTTTTCTTATTTCAATTGTTTTAATTTAGAAAAATAGAAATTTATGTCTCTGTAGCTCTGTTGGAGATGCCGACCGCTACGTTTTTTCTTGCTCTTTTTCCAGAGATTTTCATTTAAAATGTCCTATTGTTGAACCGAAACCTATTTGGCTGAAGTCCATGTGGGAAAATCCCTACTTGCGTTCTAAGCTTAAATTCTTTATTCTTACGGCTCGTAAAATTACCCAACAAATGTTTAATTGTTTTAAATTCTTATTTTATTTCTTAATATTTTAATATTTCCTTATTGTGTAGCTACAAATGAGTACCCTGTATATATGTATTCATACCTTTGCCTTACACTTTATTTTTGTTTCCGAGTTTGTGGATGCTTTTGTACTGTGACATTTAACCTATTATGCATTTTATTCCTGCAAGAAAATTCCAACTGTCAATTTTTTTCTTCTTATGTTTATGTCATGTATATTTTCTACTGTGTAAATACATTGTACACTTTATTTAACCTTGATCGAAATTATGTAAAATCTTATGTTATTTTTGTCGATAAATGCTTAGTGCGGGATGATTTGGCTCCGGGGGGGGGCTGTTTGCTGCTCTAAATACTTTGAGTGAGCTCGGTCCCCTTGGGTATTCTGCCACTAGCTCTTGCGTTGCTCCTACTGCGACTTTAATAAAACAAACCAACCATTCACGGATGATATTGCTTTTCCATAGATTTAGCGTATAATAGCTTCTCGACTTGAGAGGATTTCAGTGGCTTCAGAATTGTAACCCGCGATTCAAAAGAAACATGTGCTCGTGAGTGTTGTGATTTAATATTGACGTCACACGGAGAAGCAACACGAAGGCTATTGGTGAAGGGAACGACAGTATTTCTTTGATGCAAAGGACATGCTGCTGCTCTAAGAAAAGGTAAAGCTGTGATCTAGACGGGAGAAAAAGTGAAAGATCAAACAAGTGAGTGATAGTTTTAATGATGGGATAGCCAAATATGGTCATGCTACGCCAAAACTTTGTAATCTAGACGTGTTAAAAATTTTGAAGAAAAAATTTGATTGACAAGAATGAGGATTGAAAATAGAGTAGGATCGCTATGATATCCCGGGGGCGCATTACCCGTGTTAACCAAAAACAGTAAATTCTATGGGAAATGAAAATATCACAGGGTACCTCAGGGGCGACGGACCTAGTAATTTTATGGCTTCGTCATGTGATAATATCTGAGCTTCTCCAAGTTTCCACATAGAGCATACTGGAGGACTTCGGACATCAACCAGATTTAAGATTGTAGCAGCCCCACTATATAGCAGGCAGACTCGAATACATGACTGGATGAAACTGCGCTAGCCGCTGGCTCACGATATGCCCGCAAGGCTACCATGGCAACAGGTAAATGAAGATAGCCTCCTTGATTGCAATTAGTTCTCTACTGAGGTTTGAGACAATTAAACCAGTATGAACATTCGGTTGTACTCAGAGGATTTTTCAATGTAGAAGATTGTTATTCTTCTGAGAACTGTAATATTTTTTTAACATTCGAAAAGAGTATTATTGTCAACTTTAATAGTTTATCGCGTTTGCTCTTATTTAAATATTTAACTTAACAATCGACTTTTATTATAGAATCGTCTTTTTTTATTCTTTTTGTTTGTAACATTGGCAACGTTTTTTTTTTTTTTTCTTTTCTTTATAACGTTTCTAGTGAATATAAAAATACATTATAAATTCGAAAAGAAAGATATTTTTTTCCGTGATAGGAATTTCTTCTGGAAATTTTGAAATTAATATTTATTTCGTGACTTTACGATAAATTAAATAATTTAATGTTCTTTTAGTAACCTTACGCTAATTAATATTTATTTTGGTCAACTGGTGATATGGATCGGGAAATGATGGATACCTGATATAAAGACTTGAAAATTTCATCGTCGAAAGAGCTTTCTGCCAAAACTGAAGAACTTTTATATCCCGAGTAAATCTTTGAAAAAACGTTAACACGTGTGAAAATGAAATAAGAAAAGGTAATTGCAATTTTTTAGAAAATACTATCCTTATTCTGCTCTTTATCT
The DNA here is from genome assembly GCA_019974015.1 of Nephila pilipes. NCBI lineage: Eukaryota > Metazoa > Arthropoda > Arachnida > Araneae > Nephilidae > Nephila > Nephila pilipes. The sequence goes on from BMAW01040893.1 coordinate 34,467, forward strand.
TTTTTTATGACCAATCTACATGTCACCAAACAGACAGGGGATTCGGGGGAGTGTGAGTCAAAAACATATGTGAACTTCGCTTCCTTCTCTTACTTTCCCTTAACCTTCTTTAAGTAGGTACAGGAATCGTGACTCCGAAGCAATTTAATGATCATTCAGTTAAAGTGAGGTATCGGGTGCCCTTTTACGATCTTAGAGAAAACATGGCGATTTCAAAACTAGCTTGCCATTGCAGTGATATACAAGTAATGACGTCATAACAACATCAAAAATTAACAGTAACCCAAAATGAAACCGTTTCTGACGATAAAAATTACAAAATTCAATGTAATTCAATTGGAATGTTATATTACAGAAAATTTATAGAATAATTAACAATATTTAATCAGAAATGTTGTTGTTTTATTGTTGCTCGTCTCCGTATCTAGCAAAGTTAGATCAAGTCCATGATGTCGTTTACTCTCAGAAAGTCAATAAAAAATTGTGGGTTCCCATAAAGGTCCTACTTTGTGAGATTAAGGCTCTCAAGAATTTGTTCCAAAGAAGCCTGGCAGCCAGAGCACAAAGTGCAGGTCGGGAAAATTCTGTTATTATTAGGGTAAGACAAGGTTCTAAGGTGTCCCCTGCAGAAACGGGTAACAACAGTTTGCTCTTTTCTGCTACTCAGAAGGGAAGACGAACCATCAGGGTGTTTAGTCTCAGTGGTGAGCAGGAACGGTCGACCACTTGTTACTGTTATAAGTGGAATGCAACTCTGCATAAATTAGAGGGGCCAGAGGATTAGCGTGTTGAATGGCGTCATGTTTTGCCTAAGTGTCAGCGATCTCGTTGATAGCAATGTTGACGTGCGAAGGAATCCATTTTAAATGTATCTCGTGTGACAATGAAAGATTTTTCATCTTTTTCATAATACCACTCTAGAATTATCTCTCACTCTGTGCCAATTAGAATAATGAAGAATGGAACTACGATTGTCCGTTAGAATCCATATGCTACCTGAATCGGGAAATGAGAGGATCTTGTTGAGGGCTGAATCAATAGCAATAAGTTCACTGCGAAATACAGAGCATCCACAGGGATTCCTCAAATTAAATTGACAGGAATTGTCTTGAGCTCTAATGTAGACACCACTACCGGAATAAGACATTTCACTCCTGCTGTCATCCGTATAAACAAGAATAGCATCATCTGGAATATTACTATTGAACAATTCAAGAGCAAGTTGTCTTAGATATTAAAGAGGATCAGAGGTCTTCTGAACACGAACAGACAGAGTTTCGTGGAAAAATACTCCAGGGAACCCAACAGAAAGGTTAATGCTAGAATACAAGTGATATGGCTCAACAAAGTTGGAGATTTTCACTAATCACCTGGTTATAAGGGCTATTTTTCTTCAGTCTCTGGTTGTTACTCCAACACTTGAGGAATGCCGAAGTTTGATTTCAGGAATTGTAATGTAACTAAGCTGTTTGTTGTAATACTTTTCAAGATTGGAATTTCTTCTGTCATTTAGTGGCCGCAGATTAGCCTCAAAGAGAACATTGTCGTTGGGACAGCTGTTTCGTAGGCCTGTTATGTTGCGATCTGCACTCAGCTGGACACCCTCGAGTTTCTGAAGATTAATTTTAGAGGCACAACAGTAAATCAGAGAGCCATATTCTAAAATTAGTCTAGTAAGTGTCAAGTAAGTATTTCAAATAGTAAATGAGTCAGCACCCCAGTCGTGTCCGGAGATATATTTCATAATATTCAGTAGTATTTTGCTTTTATTCACAAGATGGTGAATGTTCTTACAGCTGATAATTTTGGGATCCAAAACAAAACCCAAATACTTAGGGTACCTGTCCACAAAAAGAGGCAAACCATTCATGAAAAGTTTTGGTTGGTAACTACGAGTATAAAGTTTTCTATTAGTAGAAAGGAAATCTGTCGAAGATCAGTATAAATCATTATAAATTATGATATCAATTATGTTTAATTATTGTTATAACTAAATATAATGATATATTATAAATAATTATAATTTATTTTCCTAAATTTTTATAATTAATTTTAATTTGTAAATTTAACAATGTTAATTTTTTAACTTTTAACTATCACTCTTAAACTATAATCTAATAGGTTAAATTTATATATTATCAAATATAAAAATAATAAAAAAAAAATTTTAAAGTTATAAGCAAAGTTCAGCAAAGAATTGATTTAGTACTCCAAGATGCGTTTTTTTTTTATAATTATTACTAAATTACTCAATTAACTATAAAAATTAAACTGAACAATGAAATATCGAGAAATGGACACTAGTAAACCTTTCCGATAAATTATACTAAATTGAATATATTTAAACTAAAGGTAATCAAAATTGAAGCAAACGATAAAAAAAATTAAAAAATGATCTGGTTCACCAAAATGTCCCCCCCCCCTAAAACATTAGTCCCTTGGGTGGCTAATAAGTAAATAACTAACGTTTTTGGAATAACTTCTATACAGGAAGATACATGCATTCATTGCAATCCAAACATTTAATCTGTAGAAGAATTAAATCTTATGCATCACTGTAAAACATTTTACCTTTTCACTTCAAATCATAAAGAAAAATCGAAAATCATGCTTTTCAATAATATTTAAAACAATAATTAAAGTATTCCTCAAAGCTATAAGCAATAATTGATTCCAGAAAAATAAAATAGTTTTAAAGCAAAAAGAAGTTTAATACGTATTTATAAAATATCTCCTGCTGTTTTTCAAAAATCGTCTGGAGCTTTTAACAAATGGTAATCAAGGGGGAAAAACACTTGACTATGTTGATGTTTCTCAGAAGAAGAGCTGCCAGAGTAAACAAAAACTGATACGCCAGATTAAAATCGTTATCGCTCCAAAAAAAAAACACCAATCGCCAAGGGGCACCCTATACTTCACTTTCTCCAATCTTTCTTTCACATGGGGTTTACTGTCTTTTGTGAACACAGGTGACGCGTCTCAGTATTCCTTACAAATTCTCTTTTATTTTAGACTCTCCTTATCAGCCATTTTTTCAAACGCCTATAACACAATGATATTTTATTTGGTGCCGGATAAGGCATACTTGGCGCTTGCGCCTTTAAACTTCAAATCAATCACCATCACTCATTCTTACTTGCATTCAACTCATTTCAATTATAATTAAAATAATAATCTTTTTGCATAAGTGAAGTAAAACTTGGTTAAAATGGATTTATCAAGATGAATAGGTAACAATTATTATCACTGGCTATATTACCTGCAAAAATGAGTTGTGCAAAATTTTAAATTTTTGAAAGTGGGAATCTAAAATGAAAACCGAATTTTTTTTCAAAACTTTAAGAGGAAAGATAACATTGATAGCAAGTTGTTTTTAATTTATTATTTCATTGTAGCCATCACAATTACAGTGTGCAATAAAAGAGGAATATTACTCTCAAAAAATTGCATCTGGGCACAATAAAACAATATTGAAACATGAAGTAAAAATGACAAATTGAATGCTTAAAATGTTTCAGAAAGTTACATAATATATATATATATATATATATATATATATATATATATATATATATATATAATTCTATGAAACAACGATAAATCAAACACTTCCAAACAACCATAATTCAAAAGCAATATTTTTAGAGCAAAGTTACGGTTTTTAATTTTTCGTCGCATTTTAAAATGACGTCTTCACCGTCCATCACCACACGAGCTATAATTATAAACCCAAGAACGGAGTAAAGACATTATTCACTATGATATGAAGCAGAAACTTTCAGAAACTGGTAATTGATTTAATATTAGCATTCTTCTAAATTAACTTTCGAAGTTAAAAAGATACTTTCTTTTTCAGTCTCGGAGAAGTGTTAAAAGACTATCGTTCCCAGTTTATAAATTCTTCCACAATGCATCCATTAGTACGGCAAAGCCATTAAAAACGCCGAAAGGCCAGACAGTTTTAATTAAACTCTTGCGACAAAGCTCGAAATTTTTCGAAAGAAATTCCATTTCACCGATACTAGATTGAAATTTTAAGCTGATTTATTCAGCAAAAGAATATTGTGTGCCATGGCTAAACGACGGAGAAGAAATATTTCAAAAAAGTCTCTTCTGGAATGTGGAAACGATAAGATGATGTTACGTTTTTTTCCAGTTATCTTTCACAGTTAAAAAAAAGAAAGAAACTGGTTTTCGTTTTCCGCTTTATACAGAAGTATTTAAGTGTGACTTTTTAAAGTAAAATGAACTTTCTTTTCAAAACTATTTATTTTTCTAAAACGATGTTTGGACTATTCATGGCAGAATACACTCAGTGCCGTCCGATTCGGCATAGATTTTAATTGATTTATTATTTATTATCATTGCACTTAGCAGCAGCATAATAATTATTGGCGGAGAAGTCAGTAATTTTGAATCTCGATCAAGTGACGAGGACGACACTTGGGTTATCCACTCCAGGCCTTCACACCGCGCCTCGGGATGACTTAGAACACTGACAGATTTAATGCACATCAGCCCCCAACACGGCAGCTCTTCAATGGCATCACGCTCCGAACTCACGGCTCAACGGAAAAAACAATGACCACGAGTTCGTGGTCATGACCAACGTCGCATTTAGAAGCGACACGAAGGCTTTTGGAGACAGATTTCACTCAAGTGACGAGGACGACATCCGAGATGGTACATCCTTTTCCAAACTTCTATATTTCGCCAACTGGAGGACTTGGAGCCTCGTTAGATTTAAGTGCATCATTCAGACTACATGGTAGACTTTTCGTGGCATTAGAGCTCCGATGGCAACAACGCCGGCCGGGAGTTGCAACCAAGACCACTACTCTACTGCAGCCAGGTTCGCATTTGAGTGTTATAAAATGCCATAGAACTTTGTAGAAGGGTGGTAGACAGGCTCACGGGAAGCTTACAACATGGAAGATTAGGTTTGTGCTTACGTTGTGTATAAGAGATCAGATTAGATGATTATGTGAATTGTAGATCTGAGAACAAAAGGTGTGAATCAAACCTATTTAACAAGATTTCTTACTAACTGGAACTTCTTTGATTAGTGAAATTCATAGTATTAAATCTTCATAGGTTAATACGTGTGTAAGGAGTATTTCCACACCTGTTATGATCCTTTGTGTTGCGAGGCTCTGGCATGTTAAATCTGAAGAAGTTCGAAATCGTCCGGAGAGCGTGGCCAAGTTTATAGGGCACGAAGGCAGTTCAAACGATTCTATGCATTTTATTTTTTTTTTTAATGTTATTCTTACTAAAAACAAGTGAACATCAAAATTTAGCTATTGGTACTTTTTTTTCTAAATTATTAATAATCATTTTTACAACAATGTTGTTCTTCCTCACTGTATAAATTTTTGATTACTTCTTTTGTCAAAATAAATTATAATTAGTTTAAAATTAGAAAATTTTATGCATAAAAAATCTAAGTACAAAAATTTAATCACGTTTATAATTCATGACAAATTAAAAGATATAAAAGTAGTTTTTAATGTAAAATAATTTATAATTTACGAAAGTTCGATGCTTTTAACTAAACACTTGTAAGGCAATTCCAGATACATTTTGTGGCCGAGGTAGCCTAGTGGTCAACGCTTCGGATTCGTGGCCGTCGGTTTTCGTTCAGTCGCGGGTTCGATCCTTGGCTACCAAAGACCCGCCGTGTAGTCGGGGCTGATGCACGTTAAATCTGTCAGGGCCCAAAGTCCTCCCGTTGGTGTGGTGTGGATGTTAGGAGAGGGGGTGCCAGTTCAGGTGTCATCCTTATCACTTGACCGTTGTTCAAAATGATAGTTTCCTTCGTCAATAGCCTTCGAGTGCGACGTTAATTAAAACTAAACTAAATCCAGATACATTATGAATATTCGCATTTTTCTTGCATGTGAGTTCCAAAAGACTTATCAACGCCTCAAGCTTTTATAAATTACATGTTTTGCATTTTAAGAAATTATTTTTATACCTTTTAGTCCATCTTTAATTGAGAGCTTGATGCATAGCAAGATTGGTGAAGCTTAATGTGAAGCTTGAACTTGTAAGTAAATTTCTTTTTACTTACATTTATCGAACTCTTTTTAATACTGAAGACTAATAAGCAATTGCGTGTAGAAAACTTTAACTTTGAAACCTACTAATATTACTACTTTTTCCTCTTTTAGTGCTAAACCTTCTTCCCAATTCTGGTTTATTATATCACACACTTTCTTCATTTTTCTTACCAATGAACTTTTAATAATAATCCTTTGATTTGCTTTTTACTTTTCTTAACTTAGCTTAAGTTGAAACATTTCATTTATCTCAAAATTTCAGACAAGATCAGACTTGCAATTTTTAACTAATAACAACAGTTCCAGTTTTTGTTTTATATTTCGTGTTACCTCGGTGATTTACGCAGTTTACTGTTAGTACATGTTCACCTGGCGATACTCTTAACTGTTGTATTACTGCTGTCGATATTCCTTAGACAAGGAACAAACTGGGTTTTTCAACAACAACAATTATTTATTAAGTGCTATGCTTAACGCATTACTGCGTTCACGAGTGTCAATTCGCTCACTTACATACTGAAACTGAGACTCTCTGACACTGATCTGAAGGGTTGGGCGAGTAATATATTATACTCGCCCTTTGCAAGACGCCCTCTATATGCGGGCGTTAAGCTCTGAAGATTACATACGTGAACTATAAGTGTGTAAGAAATCGCAACTCAATTGGATACTGTTATGTTCAGGGCACGAGCTCCCAGGAATTAAGTCCGTCACTGCTTGGATATTGTATTGCCATCGAATGTATTGAATGTCATTGTATTGTATTGACATTGGATGTATTAAACATCATTTTATTGTAAAGACATCGGATGTATTTAATATCATTATATTGTATTGAGGTCCGATATATTGAATTCCATTCTATTGTACTGACATCAGATGTATTGAATGCCATTGTACTGACATCGGATGTTTTGACTCCCATTGTATTGTATTGACATCGGATATATTCAATGCCATTGTATTGTACTGACATCGGATGAATTGAATGTCATTGTATTGTACTGACATCGGATATATTGAATGCCATCGTATTGACATCGGATGTTTTGACTACAATTGCATTGTATTGATATCGGAACTGTATAAGTGTATGCAAAACTTTAGCCAATCGGATGACAGGAAGTGGGCTAAAATTCGAGTTCATATTTTAAGATCTCCCACTTGAATCTCTTCAGTACAAATTTTGAAGTCTCTTTTGAATTACTTGAGAACAAATTTTGGAATCTATCTTTTTGATTTTGATTCTAAGGAAAGACATACATACATCTGAATTTGGCAAGTTAAATAAAAGCTTAAAATAACCGGATGCAAAATTAATTTATGTTAAAAATATTCTATTTGCGATGGAAGATTTTATATTTTTATTTCAAAAGGGCTGTTAAATACTTTGATGAAGAATAAAACAGGAATAGGAAAATAGGTTGCTGAGATCAAGTGATTGGACATAGAGGAAGAAAAATGTTTTATATAATAAAAGCAATATGTATTTCCATGATATGAGATCAATGTTTCCCATGACGCTTTGGCACATCAGCTTAGTGATCACCTATTGATGCATTTTTCCATTATGATATGTAAGAAAGATGACTTTCAAAGATTTGTAATAAGTGCTAAATATTAAATCTAAAGACAATGCACAAGTTAAAAAGATTATTACAGAAAATATTTTTTACACTGCAAACATTTCTTGAAAATTGTTTCTAATTGAGGAAATACAGCAGAAAAATGATGATTGGTTGTTTAATTGTCTATTAATGTCACATGCAGAAGCAATACGATTGCGACAGGAATGAAAAGGTTTATTCCAATTAAGCATAATTTTTATTATATTGAAAAAACTTAAATATCAGTTTATAAATAAAAAACGAAGTTGCGAAAAAAAATTTTTTTTAATTAAATTGCATATTAAACAAATTATTTTAAGTGATGTGTGTAATGTGGCTAAGTTATTATAAGAAATGTTAAAAATTATATAATGCAGTCTTTCTGCTAATTACTATATATTGTTATGAAAACTTCAGTAATTCTCCAAAAAATTGCTCAAAGTTTCACTTTTTATATTCATAATACAATTATAGATCAAAACGAATATTCTTGATCTTGAATTTATTCCATACATAAAAAGTAAAAATACGTTCGATTGTTCGCATTTGTCTTTAAAATACTAATGCCAATTTTGCATGTTCTAAATTTATTCAGAGAGAAGATTAATAGCAGCTTGATACATTATGGAATACTTCCAACTTTTTCGCGCAAAAAAAAAAATACGCCTAAAATAAACACGTCTATATTGCTTGCAACTTAAACTGCACTATACAAGATTAATCTTCTAAACTCTTAGATAAAATAATATATTATTTCTATCTAAGGCTTATAAGTTTTTATTTTGTTCTTGACTGCTACGTATGGTGTTTAATTTTGTCTCAAGGCGATGTAACATATATAGATCTGTTCAAATATTTAAACATAATTTATTAAAAGCTAGTTAGATGTCAAAGCATAAATATATGGGAAGAGATTTTGACTCCCGGCTGGACAAATTACAGTACTTTGCTCGCTTGATTATAGACTTTTGCATGATGAATTATACCGAAGAAAGGACAGAAAAATTATTGCGTTAAACAACATCTGTAGTGTAAGATGTTAATTTGAAAATGTTTTAAATAAAGCGTTAAGTAAAAATATTCATTTTAAGAAAACAAAAAATCTGTAATATTACTACCCAAGTAAAACAAGAACTAAAAAAAAATAATGCAGTAACCTAAAATATAATTATGGACTTTAATTAGATTGAATATTGTATAATGATAAGCAATAACATGCATTTTATATTTAAAACAGAGTTACATAAGAATGTTATTTGCCCCTTATAAATTGGAGAACATTGATTTTCATTTTTCTTAATACTTCCCTCTTAGGTCCAAGTTACTGAAAAAAAAATTACTTAAATTAAATTTACCCTTCCGATTTGTACTTTATTGGTATTATTATGGGAAAATGGCAATTATTCCCAGTTTTCAATTCCAGAACATTATTATTTAACTTTTATGTCCGTTCTCAATTCATTTACTGAATCAGAAAAAAACAGCTGAAAAAAAGAAAATTAGCCCTACAGAAACAAAATTTTACTAAACTTCATTATTTTTTAAAATGTTGAATAAATTTATTATCTTCTGTAATTTCAACACTGATGTAGCAAAAGGCACTCATATTTCTTTAAATATTAAAAAAGTTTAATAAAAGTCATTCTATTATAAACTGGGTCACTTTCGCTCAGTATAGTCAAATCGCTAATGTTGGTCATAACACGTGATCTCGCTTAGTATATAAAATGTACGATATTGAGTATATCTACGGTTGGGTGGTTTCGATCTACGTTTTTGATGGTAGATGGCTTTCTCAAGTCAGTTGAAGTTGATATTATAAGCTGATATTTGATAAACATCTCGAAAACAAATATGACTCTGATATAGAGGTGAATTTTGATTTGAAGGCAAATGAATACCAAATCAAAATTTGATTGCTCGGCGTTGGGAGAACAAAATTTCTCTCATTATGCTTCGGAAACCAAGAAACATTCAAAATGCTGATTTTCTTCCGTTGCATTTGCTTTAAAAATTGAAGACGGATGGATTAGTTTGTGACGTTGGGCTATTCGCGGTTTTCTCTTCACTAACCTAGGGGAATTTTAATTAAGATTAATTGTTTTTGCTAAACGACCTTTGCCCAGCCAAAAATGAAACGTGAATATGCAAATCACAAGCAGGTAGAAATGAAGTGAAGCAAGGGAGATAGGAAATATATAAACTCAGCTTGAGAGTCACAGGAGAAGTCAAGTGGTTCTAGTGTTCGGCAATTGTTCCAGTGTCGAAGTAGGAGCCGGGAATTGTTACAAGTTATCGGCTTGTCAATGTATGCTAGAAGTCAAGACAGCCTCAGAGTGATTATAGTGGTAAGAGTCAGATAGATTATTACTGGTAGATCGAGTTAATATAGTTAAGGTCTGGTCCGGGAGAGCATTTATAATTGTCGTTATATTAACAATCAACCAATAAATACTGTGTGTATTGATCTAACATCTCCTTGATTCACTTATTGACTTATAGCGTTAATACATTGAGTTTAGCTATGGCACAAGAGGCAAACGGACATAGTTTGCCATCACAAGTTGTGTCGACGATCTTATGGCTTGCGAAAGGCGTCATATTCATTGATGTCTCATTAAACCTTAAAACAATTGTACCATTGTGCCATCCGTGGTTTTCTCTTCACTCACTTTGGGGACATTTTGTTATGTTATTTGCATAAAATAACAACTCCTAGCCGAGCAAAATGAAACATAACCAAGCAATTTAAATTAAGATAAAAATTGTAAAGAAATTTAATAGAAGGATAGTGTAAATAAACGAATTGGGCTGAAAAGTATGAAAGATGATAAGTTATTGTGATTGTTTATTAACGTTTCGTTAAGAAGCAATTCGAGAGCTATTGGCGATGGACCTCGTAATTTTCAATCATGGTCAAGTTATGAGTGAATTTGCACCTCACTCACCAAACTTTCACCCTCACCAAAGAGAAGACTTGGGATCTCGACAAGAAAGATGATGAAAAATACAGCTGATGGGCTTTTGTGAATTGGAGTGAATCATTGTAACTAATCGTTGGCAGTAAAATTGGTTAAAATTGACTCCGGGTTTGAATAATAGAAGTCGTTTCAGATATATTCAAGAAATGTTTCAATCGGTGCAAGTAAATTGGCAAGCTAAGATTTTGTGATATAATAACAATACTACGATTAAAATAAGTTATGAGGGATTTGAGACAGAGAGATTTTACATATTCTGCGAAGATAGTGAATAACTACGTTTTCTTCTGATGTCTTTAATTGTATTTGGGTCCTTATTGACTATTTAATTAGACTTTAAGATGATGGGAGTTTAATAATGAAAGATAGACAGTACACGAACAATAAAAATAATACTGCAGTGTATTACCCTATTTCACATTCCTAGCATGGGTATTTTTAACCTCCATCGTAACGATCTGACTTGTATAAGGAACGTAATAAGTACTCCAAAAGTAATAGGTCTTCGCATGCAATAGTCTGCAAATACTTATATTTAAATTCTATGAAAAGTTTTTTTTTATTACTTTGATTTAATTATTTCTAACTAATGTTATTTATCCTTCATTGCCTTAATTCTTAATACTTGTAATGAAGAATTAAAAAAGACAAATTAGTTCATGTGGAATTATTCCTACTGCACACTTTACATCTTATGTAGATTTTTCAATAAAAAACATTTTTTATGCGCATTGTACAATGACTGTCCCAGCAGTATCCGTGTTAGTAATAGGAAGGGGGTAACTCGAAGAATCGAAAGTGTGTAAGTTTACAGAGTACCTCTCCCCAGAGTGGGAGATACCTCCACATCAGAGCTATTAAATATGAGAAAATTAAGATAGTTCCATAAGATTAGCTAAAAGGTAGGAAGAGAAACTACGGTCAACATTATATGTCCGCAAATCGGACTGGGGGTAACTCATTGTACTATTTTTCCTTTTTCTAAGACCATGAATATTCGGCGTACGACGTTTTTTCCGAAACATTGAGGAATGTTTTTCTACCCCGTGGAGGGGGAGAGTTGTTGACCTTGGTGGGCTGGACGGCTATTTCTAACCTTGGTGCAGTCGGTCCAAAGAAAAGTTGACCGGACGCTTTTCGCTGTGCCCTAACCAACCAGGTGAATAAATGGCGTCTCATTTTGACTAGTTAGTAAAGCGATTTAACTTCTTTCATTGTTGAAGAGAGTCACCGCATACTCCCTCTCCAGTATCATCCAGATGGTACGAAAGAAAACTTTAGTATTTGAGGAGAAGGTTGCTTTTTCAGCCATTACTTCAATTGATATTCATCCTTTCCATGTTGAATTGAATTGTGTTTGGGACACTTTCCATTTGAGTCATTGGCTGTCTCATATTGAGTGGCGAGTCTCGTCGACTCGTGCTCCTGAGCCGGAATATCACTAGTCGTAATTTATCTGCGATTGTGTTAGTTAGACATACAGAGGCAAGTGTTTTGCGTCAGGGGGAATATACAATCATTAGTTATAGGCTGTGCTGCCATCTAGCGCTCAGGTCCTGAGTCACCACTTGGGTGTAGGACGTTTCCTCTGGAACATCAGGGGATGTTTTCCTACTCCGTGGAGGGGGAGAGAGTTGTGGGTGACCTTGGTTATCGAAGGCTGTTTTGAACCTTGGACCAGTGGGTCCGAAGAATGCAGACCGATCATTTTTTGCTGTGTCTTTAACAACCAGGCTGAAAAAAAGATGTCTCATTCTGGCTAGTTAGTAAGGTGTGTTAACTTCTGGTGTTATTGTTGAAGAGAGTAGCTGCAATTATGACACCGTTAACATTCCCAAAAATTATTCAGGCCGTTTTCGTCTTCCTTTGAAGTAATTCAATGGAAGGAACCTTTTCTTTGCTTGTGTTACTATTGATTTATGCAAGTAGATTTACATGGTAAAATTAATTTAACATTGATCTTGGTAGCATAAACTAAATTTGCTTACCCTTTCCGTAGTCAATGAATCTAATGCTGCTTCGGTGGCACAGAATTATATAGAATAAATCGTATGAACAGAGAGAAGATCATAGAACACACACACACTCTTATAAATAATTCGCTTACAAACGGGTTTTTTTTTTCAAGAAGATATTTATTAAAGTTAACATTTAAAATAAGATGCATCAAGACAAAATATATGTACGCAAGTTACTCTATTCTCTGAGTATAAAGAAACAAAGTTACACTATTTGTAGAGAAAAAATTCTCTTCGTAGTGGCATTTTTAAGAAGAATTAGAACTGATTGAATATATTAATTTAGATTTGCAATTTACAACAGTTACTTGATTTCCCGATCGAATACTGTTTTTCCCGCCGCATCGAGAGAGGATGTCGTTTCATCTTGAGTAATTGGAAGGATTTTAATCCTTCGTCGGTCTGGAGTAAGCTTTTTTGGTCATTTTTACTCTGCGCTTTTCAACTATACCAAAGGGGACACCCATTTGGGATAGTTATTAAGACGTTTTAACATGTGTCATCGTTTTTGTAGAGAAATTACTTCATACTCCCTTTCAGTATAATTATCAAAACTTGAAGAATAACATTTTGAACGATATTTAAGAGAAAATTGTTTTCCCAACCATTATTGCAGTTAATATTCATCTCCTCACTGTTGTAATGTGTTTTGTTTTGGGACAGTTTCCATTTGACGTCACCGACTGTCTCGATATGAAATTTAGATTTATTTGACACAGGTGCCGTAGGCGGTATATCACTGTAATTTATGCGCAGTTGTCTTAGACACACAGAGGTAAGTTTTTGAGTCGAGGGCACATGAAACTAGTAATTCTAGGGTGTGCTTACATTTAGTGTTAAAATCTTGGGTCATCCCTTTGGCGGTCGCAATGTTTATCCCGTTGCATCATGGGAGAATGCAGGGTGACCTTGCATGCCGGAGGTGTTTCAAACTTTCAATCTTGAGTCCAAAAAAAAAAAACTTGTTCAGCTGCTTTTGCACTGCTCTTAGCAAGTACAGCAAAAGTGATTACTCCTGGTGCTAGTTCGTAAGGTGTTTTAATTTCTGTCATCATCATTAAAGAGAGCCGCCATATCCGTAAATAATGATGAATCTAGGTCTCATAGACAGTGCACACTCGACACGGCGACAGTCAAATTTTGGTTGGTAGCAAAAGACATCGAAATTAAAACTGTGGCGACTTGTGGTGGCTCATCATTTGAGCTTGTCATCACTCTACCACTGCGAGAATGAGCCGGCTATTGTAGCGGAGCAAGCCAGCTGAAGCGATTTGAAGTCGAAGTAAACTCATTTATCTTCTTGTGTAATATTTAAATACTTTCTGATTTAAATATCTTCTAAGAGTCCGTTAGGTTCCCCTTCACTGCAGTGACTTGACACATTAGTGACCCGAACGTCACCACAAAAAAAATCTAATCTATGAAATAATGTCAAATTTATTTCGTACCGTCTAACATTGTATCGCAAAATGGCCATTAGACGTCATCTGTCTACAATGAGTTGTATAAGTTACTAAAAAAGTATTTTCCTTTATTTTGGCTGATTAATTTTCACTATTAATTAATATTTTCTTTTATAAAACTAACGTATTTTGTTAACTTTAACAAGTCTCGTGGATATGATTTAATAGTTAATTTTATAGTAATTTCTTACAAAAAGTAAGAATTAAAATAATTTTAAAATAATTTTGTCCTTTTAAATGGAACAAAAATTGGGGGGGGGAAAGAAATATGACTGGAAAACTCATTTCATTCCATTGCAACATCCTACTAAGCAAGAAAAATACTTTTTATTCAGAATGTAAAAAATAATCTAAAGAATCAAGGGTCATTTTTTTTCTTTTGCTGCCATATTATTCTGTCACAAACAGGTGGATAAAATCTCTCCGTATAGCATAAAAGAAAAACTTTACATTCTTTCCTGTGGTGATTGTTTCTTTAATTATACTTAAGGGAATTGTGTTCTCCGAATATAGAAGATCGTGCGATGGTAATTTTTGGATAAATCGAAATAGCAATGCATATTTAGAAGAAATAATCGTAGAAACGTAATTGAGGCTACAGAAAATTGCTGTTTTAAATCTTAGGAGTAGTCATATCGAATATCTAGTTTATATTCATAAAATCTAGTTTCCTGCTTCTTTCATTTATTTTGTCGTTTTCATTGTTATGCATGTCATGTATTGAAGATGCAAACAGTATTGAAATTATTGTATTAATTACCAACAACTAACACAATGAAAATAGGAAAATGAAATATTTGAATGATAAAATAACTTTCTATGTAATAAGTTCCAAAGAATACATTTCGACTCTAAAGGTACTATTTCAGGAACGCATTAAATAGGACTTCCTTTAATTTAATTTTACTACGTTTGAATTATATCATAGCATTTATAATTGTGTTTAAAATTAAAACATGCCTATTAGAAGCAAGTACTGAAATTATTTGTGCGATATTCAAGGCAAGAGAGTTATATCGATAATATCTCTTTACTATCAAGAATCATTCTTAGATTTATCAAAATTTTAAATAATTAAATATGGAGTAAAAATAAGATGTTCATAAAAAACCAAATATATGTATAATTTTGCAATATATTGCTAACTATTAAATCTTCGGAGGCTGATGTTTTCCGCCATTTACGGGGATAATTTTTTACCTCCCGGAGAAAGCGGCCGGGTGATCGACCTTGAGTGGTGAGATGGCAATACGAACGCGTATTCTTTGGCTATGACGACAAAGAGCCCTGTCTTGACTCTGCAGTACCCTTAACAGCTAAGCTAAAAGTTATTCCATTCTGGTTCGTTATTGTGATAAATTAAATTCTAGCGTCATTGGAGAAGAAACCTGCCGCATACCAATCTCCAATGTCATCGTTATGTTATGCTCTAGGTAATGCGACAGGTATAGATCTAAAGTACCGCTGTTTTACTGGAAATAAATAATAATGCATTTTCACAGCTAATTTAGACATCAGTGTATATAATTTAATACAGTACAAGCAAATAAAACGCTAAATGTAAAAGAAATATGTAACTAAAAAGATTATGTTAAAGCAGAAGGTATGAAACAATTTCCTATGACTTTGTTTATTAATATAGGTAAAAACGCTGAATTACTGTCAGGACCGCAAATGTACATTGCCGGATTAAAAATAAGAGTATACTGTATTTAAATTTAGTGAATAATGGGTGGAGCGTATGACAATAGAGAAAGACCTTTCTCTTAATTGTTAAAATGCAAATGTTCTTTAAAACCTTAAAAGATAAAGTCACTGATCAAATATAATGATTGGTTACAGAAACAATGATAATAAATAGATAAACAATGAAATAGAAACAATGATAAATGAAAAGGTTAAAACTTTAGATAAGGTCTAAAAGGCTAGTTTTACATAAAAACGTAAACAATTTGCTTTGTTGATTTTTCGAATTTAAATTTAGACCTCTGAGGAGAATTCTGCTGTTTACGGCCAAAATGAAAACATTGCAGCGACTCTCTTCAACAACAACGCCAGAAGTTAAAACGTCTTACTAACTAGCCAGATGAGACGCCTTTTCAGCCTAGTTGGTGGGAGGGCAGTAGAAAGCGACAGCTCAGCATTCTTCCAACCCACTGGTCCAGGCTTCAAAATAGACCCTGGCACTTCAAAGCCAAGGTCACCAAACTACCCTCTCCTCCTCCATTGGGTGGAAAAACATCAACGATGTTTCGGAGAAATCCCTTCTACGCCTAAACATCATTATCGAAATTGAAACGCTTGTAAGAAATAATGAGTTTATGAAGTTCTGTCAGCCAATAATTAATCTAAACCTTAAAAGTAAATTAAGACCATTGAAAATCATTTCAACTTAATGAGACATTAATTCTTTATATAGTGATGCAATAATACTTTTTTCATTAATATATGTAGAAAAAAATTTATTTTAACAAAATAAACTCCGATCGATAAACAATAGTCTTCAGCCAGCTGGTATGGATTGAATAATTATTCCAAGAGGCATTCTATTCTCCGATTTAGGCTTCAGAAAATACTTTTGACGATTATATCTATGCAACCTTACACAGAGTGCCCACTTAAGTCCCTTGCAACCCTCTTAACTTCGGAACGGCTGCTGCTATATTCATGAAAGTGGTGTCTAGGTACAGTAAACCACCGGTCACCACAGGCGCCACTTAGAGGGACACTGAGGAGTTATCATTCCTGTCTCGAAAACGAAACGAGATAAGAGAAGAAAGTGATTTACAAAGTTGTAGAGCATCATGTTGTTCGAAAAGACACTGTATAGACAACGCGTATTTGTTTTTTTTTTTTCGTGATTTCCCCACTGTGCCCCATTGCAGTGTCATGTTTTGCAGGAAAGATAACCGTTTCTTCTTCCGTTCAAGTTTAGTGACGTCACAGTGTGGAAAATCACGAAAAAAGAAATGCGTGTTTTAAACGTTCTATTCTTCTCATTAGTATCCACAAGATGTCTTTTCGTACCAAAGCGATGATGTTCTATAACTTTGTAAATCACTGCTATTTCTTATCTCGTTCCATTTTTGAGATAAGAATGCTAACTCCGCAGTTTTCCACTAGGTGGCGACGTAGGTGGTTTCATTCAGTAGCGCATGATTACTTTACTATATCTAGATACCACTTTTATGAATAAAGGAGCAACCGTTCCGGAGTTAAGAGGGTAGCAAGGGACTTAAGTGGACACTCTGTATGTGTTTTATATACAGCACTCCCTCAAAAATCCAGCGCTTCACTTTTTCGGCCCTGATATTAGTGTGGCATTTTTACACTGGCAGACAAGCCATATAGACGTAATGTTATGCCTACCATTTCAATGAAATAATATAGGCTACCAATACAAAACAGTACAATTCTCGTTATTTCAGTTGCCTTCTTTTTGACATTTTATTTACTTTACCTGTATTAAAATTTCCAAAGCAATAAATGGTTTTTGTTGTTAAAATGCCATTTAATCCCTGATTTTCCATCAGTTCGGCTTTTCAATTTATCGAAATGCTCTGGTCCAATATCCACCGGATTATCAAAAAAAAAAAAAAAAAAAAAAAAAGGAACTGTACGAAGATAATCTTAAAGTTTTTTTTTTTTATATTAATAAGAAATAACCGAGGTATTTAAATAAAATTTACTCTACATATTAAATGTTATACTTATGTACTTACTTTTGTAACTAACAGCAATTAAAGTTTATTTACTTCGCTTCATGAAGCCATAAATTGTATAAGCACATAATATCATAAAGTTTTCATAAATACCCCGGGAGATGTAAACTGAAGGAATGGAGTAAACTAAAGGAATGGAGTAACTAAAATAATGGAGATGTAAACTGAAGTATTTTAATTATTATTCTTCAGACTTGTCTACCATAATCGTCATCCAGTGTTATACATCTCTCTCCGCGATTCAGGGTTTCTCGAAGTCCTTCATTGTAGATACTTGTATTCTT
>BMAW01040893.1:66300-99711 GCA_019974015.1 Nephila pilipes
TATTTTGAAATTCTGAAACAATATGGAACTAACATGGATCAATAAGTTCCCAAGACTAACCCAGATGGCGCTCGTAGTAAACCAGTAACCAGGTCTTTTCATAGTAATTAACCTTTGCTTGAAACGTGTCAAAATTTTAAGTCGATTCAGAAACAACTGAGTTATCGAGGGTGGAGTAAAGTCGTTTTATAATGACGTAAAATGGAAAAACCGAAGTTTGTGTTCTGATAAAAAACATTACTTTTTAATAGGTAAAACACCGTGCAAGCGAAACAATGATTGAAAATACCGGACTCTTGTCCATCAAAAGCAAATTGATTTGTTTGTTTGTTGAGTTGAACTGGGTCAAAATTGACACAAATGACGCGGAACGCTGGTGACCTGTGAAGCTGCTGTCTGGAAAATGAGTGAGGTGACAAAAATTATACCTGAAAGATCGTAAAGTGAAGCTCCGTGAGATTGGTTGAGATGACACATATCATAAGCAGACATTTACTATCCTTCACAGAAAAATTGAGCACGAAAAAAGGTTTTTTCCTAAGTGGCGCTGCGATTGTTTTCGATGGAACAAAAAAACCAGTAAATGAGTCGATGATTCAGGAAAAAAGCTGTTTATCGCTATTTACTCGCAACAAAAAAAAGATTTGCGTCGTTACGTGACCATGAACGAAACATGGATACATCACTACTAATCAGAGTCGAAGCAGCAGTGGCGCACAGCTGGCGAAAGGCGTCCGGAAGGTCCGAAAATGCAGCAGTCAGCTGGCAAAAGTCATTTCGTTTTGGGATACGTATGGCGTGATTTACTGACTACCTCTGAAAAGGTAAATCGATCAACAGTGATTATTATATTGACTTGTTGCGTTTGAAGGAGGAAATCGCGTAAAAAAAAACGACCGCACAGTCCGGATTTATTGATCCATGTTATCCTTCAAGGACTGGTGCATTTTCTACCTTTTCCCATGTATGGATTTATAGATAATCTCTTTGGGGAAAATGACATATAGAACACGTACGGAATACTATATATATCGAAAAGTTTTAATTTTATTAGAAAGAACCATTATGTACGGTTTGTTTTTTTTCATGGATATAGAAGGCTCTGAAATAATGGGAAAAGTATAAGATACTTTTATTTTACGTATGAACAAATATGTGGGTAATTTTACAATTTACTAAATTGTAGCTTATCTTAACTTTTTTATCAAAAGCGTGATCTTATTCTCCCCTCCCCACTTTTTGTTTCAGTGCTCGCTTGCTGACCTTGTCAAACTAGCAATACGTAACTGAACGAAGTACACAAAAGAAAAAAATACATAGAAATTTGTTAAAAATGTCATCATTATAGCACATGGTTTTAAGGTTATATTTCAAGTTAATAACATGCTTAAATCATTTATTTTTTTTATTCTAAGAGAATGAATATATTCGAAAC
Organism: Nephila pilipes; assembly: GCA_019974015.1. Lineage (NCBI taxonomy): Eukaryota > Metazoa > Arthropoda > Arachnida > Araneae > Nephilidae > Nephila > Nephila pilipes. The sequence goes on from BMAW01040893.1 coordinate 67,736, forward strand.
AGTAACGTAATGGATTTCCAGTTTGGCTGGAAATCTGTTTTCTCGATAACATTTCTGGCGAGCTTTCTATACTTCCACGCCAATCGCTCTGCGTCTTTGAAACGATTCTTCGTTTTTCTTTGACATTCTAAATGTGAAGAAAGAGTTTCACCGATTACTCTGTATACAATATCAAAGCGAGGAAAATCAATCCGAAGGGGAGCCTAGAGAAACATATTGAATGGTTATTCTTGACTTCGATAAGAAAAGCCTTGAGAATTTGTCAATCAAATCCTTAAAAAGGTTTCTCAACTAACTAACGTTTCAACTAACTAGTGTTCTTTTCAACTAACTAGTGTTTCTAAAAGAACAATTTTTCATTTGAAAAAAGATAAGACGTTAAGTTCCTTAAGTTCTCCCGGGAAAAAAAAAAAAGACTTGGTGCCGTGAATAAGCGTAGAAGGCCGATAAAATATAATGACTTTACATTGTCATGCTTTCTACGATTTTTATTTAAATAGGAATGAAATTCCTACGCTAGACAAAGTTATGAAAGAATTGAACGTTTATACCGATATTTTTTCGAAAAATATGCACCTGACTGTCTTGTACAGGATATTGAAATGTATGGAATTTTCATTTGAGAAAAGGAATGGACAGGCTATGCTTTTCAAAAGACAAGACATCATTTTAAGGTGCAGAAATTATTTGAGAAAAATTAGGGAATTAAGAAAGAAAATGCGTCAATATACTACTTGTCTGGATCAAACCTGGGTGATTGAAGGACATTCTCAAAGTCAAGAGTGGCAAAACACAAAAATTAAAAGCAGTTAGGAAGTCTCTTCTAATTTAATGGTAGGTTTGATTGTACCAAGATGCAAAGAAAGGAGTTACCACTAATGTTTATATGAGGTTGGTTTGGTATATTAAACCACCTTATGTATTTTAACTATTTGATATGTGATAAATAATACAAGCCATTTCTAATATTGAGTAACAAAGCTTATTTGGAGATTACGTTGGCAATGGATTGGATGAAGATATAAAACATGATTGAAATTTTTCTTTTATTAACCGGTGTTATAAGGGAGCTAATAGAATTAATGATGAGTACTTGTAATAAAAAAAATTAATTTTTGAGCGCATTTTTCTTTTCTCGCCAAATTCGGCAAAATTCGTAGGTTATTAATAACCCTCTTCTCTCAGTGTAACTCGAGTTTCTATAACAACGGCTATAATTCTCTCGACGTAGCTTTATCAATGCTGCCAAGTTAAGGTGAAATAGGGTATAGTGCCCTTAACGATTTGGCGAAAAACGTAACGAGTTAGAAAACAGGTCGAAGAAGAATGACGTCATTAAGAAAACCAGATTCTGACGAAGAAAATGGTAAATTTAAGCAAAATTAAATGAAAATGTTAAGATTATAGAGAGTAGTTTTTTGGAACATTTTACAATATTTAATCATAAATTATAAATCATTGTAATTATTTAGAATTATTAATATTAATAATAATTTATTTATAATTAATTCAAATTATATAGAAATATAATTATTTGTAATAATTTATATATTATATTTAATTATACTTCTAGTCATTTATAATTATAATTATAAATATAATATAATATATATAATTTTAATAATTATTTTATATAATTACAAATAATTGTTATTTTTTGCAATTTATATTCATACTTATAGATATATGAATGTTAATTATTCATAATTATTAACTATAATTATACATTATTATAATATATTATAATTGTTTTAGTTCTAAATAAAACATTTAAAATATATATTAGTATAAGATATGAAGAAAGAAATTATTAAAATGTATGAAAAAATATAAATTAAGGAAATTCATACAAAATGAATAATACATTACTCTTTCATAGGCTTACTTTCCTTTAGAATAGATGTATTAAGAAAGTGAATTAATCAACGTTCAGCTATCACAAAAAAAAAAAACAATAAATGCTGTGGATAAAAAAAAAATGTTTAAAAAGTGATAAAAAATTTGTAACGTATTTTTAAAACATCGTCTGCTGTTTCTCCAAAATCGTCTCCCGCTTTTAACAAATCACAGTCAAGAAAGAAAACACGTGATCTATGTAGAAGTTTCAGGGGAGAAAAAACTATTAGAATTGCCTAAAACTAATTTGCCAGAATGAAATTGTATCTTTACATATATTTGCTTTACACAATTTCAATATAACAACTCATATAAAATCATCCCTGCGATTAAATTCGCTAAGACTTACAGATCATTAATAGCATTTAAATATACGGTAGTAAATCTTCTGTGATATTTAAAAAATAATAATTAAATAATAACATAAATGATATATATATATTTTAATTTACGAGTATTTAAAGTATAAGTAAGGTATTAGAGAACTGAATACAAACACAAATCTGTATTAAACGAAATAAAATTACTAAATAATACTAAAAGCTCTTGAAGCTGATGATACATTTTGAAACACTGTTCAGGACAAAGTACTAAGTTGCAAATTTTGCATTTATAATATGTCAGTTGGTATTTTTATTTTCTTTTAGGGAACCCTTTTTGCACACGACACATTGTCTCCTTGACTTTGTTCACTCAGATATTTTAATCTTTTCGCCATTATCGCAAAGATAAAACTGATCCAAACACATACAAAATACCATCTTTCGAACGATAAGTCTACTCCCAACCCTAGCCTAAAAAAACAACAACTTCATCACTTCCCCCCCACTCCGTCAAAATATCAAGAAAACCCAGTGCGAAGTAAATCACAGCCCTATAAATGCACAATCCGACCAAAAAAAGCGAACAAACCTTTGTTGAAACAGTTTCGTTTTTTTTTTTTAAATTCCTACTATTAGCTCACACTCTATACATATCTTGTTCAAATTTTCAATCGTTAATAAAATACTTTTTATTCAACCAATCAAGTTCAAATACATTTTTTAAACTTGTAGTGGATGACACTTGATGTTAATACAGTTTTATCAAATATTAATTAATTTAAATAAATTTAATTGGGGAAAATGCAATTTCGCCCAACCGCTTGGCGCGATTTAAAAAATTGCCGAAATCGGCAATTTCTTTTGGCTAAATGTTAATTCCACGAAACGGACCAGGGTAGCCACATTTGGCAAAATACCGCCAAATAATTCCTGTTGCCAAGAGTGGTTGGATTAAACTTCCTTCCAACCGTTTAATTTAACGGATGAATTTATTCTGCCACTTAATATTGTGATTATGTCACGTGTGTATACATATTTATATTAATTGTAATTATTTAATAAAAACTAATATAAAATTCTTCTTTGTGGACTTATGTTAAGTAGGAATTGACTTAATTTTTTTTTTATATTACTTGTTTGTGCTTAGGTAAATTTTAAATAACGTGGTTGCCATAGAAAAATGTATAAAAAATCGTCTGACATTAATAAAAAATTTTCAATGATCCAACTTTTAAAGGAGATTCATCTTCAAAATTTAATTTTTTGTAAAAGAAAATGCTATCTATGCTGTATGTTTCAAGATTAAATTACTTAGTATAATTTCCTTAAGAAATTTTTGATTTGTGTTGCATAATCCAGCAAAGAGAAAATACATCTCTTCTCATCAATTTGTTTGATTAGATCTGGTTTATTTTTCACTGCACTCAAACGAATATTTCGTTCGCCACTGTTAAGAGTTAGTAAGAATACGATTTTTGTGTCTGCTCCTTTTAATCAATTTCTAATTGAAGTATTAAAAGAATATCTTTCAATTGAATACAGGAACCAAGAACCAAAAAAGTCAATAGATTTGGCCTCTGTTGTCAATCGCTAATGATTACAATCCAGTAAATCTCTCTCGTTCATCTTCAACAGTTACTATTTACAAGGAAAATCCGCTGTTTGAGTAAGGTGAGTGTGTTTCACCTCAGTAATGAAAGATACACAAGGCTAAGAGATATTTAATTCAGAAATTCAAATCACTTCTTTTTATTTCTCTTTCGATTACTATTCAGCATTCTAACTAAAAGACTTTTCGAATGCCAAGTGACGCTTGAAAGGGAACGGTGTTAAGTTGATTACGGCTTTTCCTCCGAGATTATCTGTATTTTAATTTTATTTCCCTTTCAGACTCTTAACTTTATATGAATAACAGTCTTTTTTTTCTATTGTATGCGCCAAAGTCGCAATTCTAGTCGCCAATTTTATTCCTTCGTTACCAAGTGAGTCAAATGGGTTGCAGCGCAGAATCAAACTATTGAAAATACTTGTTTGGAAAGTATAAAATATTTGATGCGTCACATTTATTTGGCTAATCCAGCGTCCGTGGTTGCAGTGAGCTCATTACTAAAACTATCATGGTCACAATCTCGCTGCTGGCTTTGTTTCCGTCGAGTCGGAAGAGAAGTTCCAGTTCTGAATCCACTAAAGACATGCAGCGTTGCGCGGAAGAAGCACATTAAATCTGTCGGAACTCCAATTCCTCCTGATGACGTGATGTGGAGGTTTGGTAGCGGATGCTAGCTCGGGTGTCATTATCGTCTCTTGACCGAACTTTATGGTATCCTTACACCTTTAAAACGCAATTTTAGTCAAAATTTTCGATTTTCTAATTTTAATGTTATTTTAAAGATTAAACTCTTTTCTTTCTAATAGTGTCAGAATTTTGCTTATACCTTATTTAGAACTTAAGTTATAGGGATTTGAATTTTACTCCGTAGCCAATTTTTAATTGCATTTGAAAGATTGTTTTTGAATTTTCTCAAAATGAGTTTTCTCGACATATTAACGTATGCCAACATAGATATCAGAAAGAGTTAAGAACCAAATTAATTTAAATTTTGTAAGTATCTTCCTTATATAGATTTTAAGAACCCCTACTATTTTATGGTTGTAAAATTGATATGTTTTTAGTAACAAAGGTGTAAATCATATATTGTTGTAACTTTTTTTTTTTTTTTTTTTTGATTTTTCATTGTTACTTGACTCGAAACACAATAAAAATTGTAGGAATTTGATTTTCGTCGTGAAAGTAGTACAAGCCCCAAAAATTGTTATGACGAATAAGTTAAAGTTTACAGAACAATGATATTTTTGTTTACTTTTGAGTTATGAGCGTTATTTTGATAATCAATTTATGTACTACTTTCACCATGTTTTCTACTCCAATTTTTTTTTTAATTAAAAGCAGATTATTAAATGTGTTTTTCATAGTTTTCATTTATATTTTAGCATTAAAAAATATTTTGATAGAAAATATCAATGTATTTCAAAAACATTTCTTCGAAGGTGTACGGATACCTCAAATTTAAGAGTTTTATAGCCAATAGTGTAACTTCTAATGTTCATAAATGATAAATTAATCAATTAACAGGTCCAGTCATGGTCACAGTCTGATAACTGATTTTGTTTCTGTCGAATCCTGTTTACGAGTCCTGATGATGTAGCTGATAACTATTTTTTATCAATTCCTAAAAAAAAATATTATTCTTTATTTTCCTTAAAATGCTTTCAGTCAATAGAATATTGTTAATACACTGAAACTGCATTCAATTTAAGACATTTTATTTATTGTTAATGTATATCATTAACTTTTATCGTTTTGCAATATGTACTTATCCCTTTGTTTAAATTTGCAAATCAACATTTAAAGATTTCTTTTAAATGCTTTTGTGTGCATGAGTTACAATGGAGTTTGATTTTTTTTATTAGAAAAACAAAAGAATTTGGAACAATCGTCAATTTTATTAGAAATGCTTTCAACGTTTACAAATCGTATGCATTTATCAATTTCACTAAAGACCTTTTGTGTTACAGTCCTGATGCCTGTTAAATCTATCGAGGCATAATTCTTGTTGGTATTGTGAGGAAGTTTGAGAGTGGAGTTCCAACTCAAGTGTCGTCCTCGTCATCTAGCTGAGACTCAAAATTAGAAAGTTTGTCGCCAATAGTCTCCATGTAGCATTTGAGGAAGACGATATCAATCAATCCACCAAATACATTTCTTTTTCTTCTAACTGCTGTTTACTACAAATATTGCATACATCTTTCATAACTCAATCAATCAAATTTCAAATATATTGGAATTAACCCTTTTTTGTTGTATGACCATTATCTATTCGATTTTTATGTCTCAAAATATTGGAGAAAGTTCAATGTAATCAAATCTAGAGCTCAGTTATAACTACTAAGGAATTAACTAAAAAAATAGAAAATAATTAATCAATCATAAAACTCGATTTTTTTTCTATGATCGCTATCTGTTTGATATTTAAAACTTGAAATATTAAAAAGTTCAATACAATCGAACCACTTCCTTCATTTCTAAATAATAAGTAATTAATTACAAATATAATAGACTTAATCAACAATAACGCTTTTTGTTCAGGGCTGACGTCCAGTCTGGGGTTCGAACTTTGATGCCATTCAAGTCCCGACGTGTAGCGGAAACGGATGAACGTTAAGTCTGTCGAGGCTCAAAGTCCTCCAGTTGTCTTGGAGTATAAGTTAGGAGAAAGATGTAATATCTCAAGTGTCGTCCGAGGTGACCGAGGTTCAAAATTACGAGGTCCGTTTCCAATAGCACCGAACTCACCTATTGTGGGCTGGAGTCATAATATCAGCGTCCGTTGTTAGCAGGATATCGTGACGTCAGTAAAATACAGATTGATAGACATTCCAAAAAGCAAAGAAAATGCAAATCAAAAAGTATTAGACCTATGACGTCATACTTTGTAAACACATTGTTAGCTTTTATTTAATTAGAATTTAGAAATTATGTAACATATATTATTTTCTTTGTTCCAAAATAAACTATTATATCCCTTTAGCGTTGTAAAAAAATCTTTTTTCCAAAAATTGCTGAATATGGGTGGAATTGTCTTCCGGGAGTGGCCAGTTTGTAGCCATAAACCCTTTGAGTGAGCTAAGTACCCTTGGGTATTATGCTTAAAGTCCTCATGTTGCTTCTAGTGTGATATTAATAAAACCAATATATCATAGTTCTATCTCATCATTATCTCTTTGATATTTAATACAATATTAAATTTCAGTACACAGTACATAAGCAAAATACATCCGTCATTTCCAACTTATAAGGAATTATATACGAAATATAATAAAGAATTAACCAATAATAGCAATCACTTTTTATTCTATAATCATTATCTTTTCAGTATTTGAGACTAAAAAAAAATTAGAATTTCAATACAATCAGATCACGTTCTTCAGTTCTAACAAGTAAGGATTCCTAAAGCTCTTTCAACAAGATTAAGAATTGTTAACAAAAGTAGCTAGTTTCCCAATGGCTTCTTTTCTTTTTCCAGCTGTTCTTTTTCTAAAGCCATTACTGTTGATATAAGCCCAGTAAGTAGGGGGTAAATTGAGTTCGCGCTTTTTTTTTACCTAGAATACCCGCTCTACCCTATGCTTTCAAATGGCAAGAATCCCTGAAGGACAGTTACACAAACAATTACCGTTACATAACCGTAAAGAACATAACAATGTACTTCTTACACTAAGCGGGAAAACGTTATTTGCTACTCTGTAACAAAAATTTCTGGAAGAAAATGGCTTTCCTAAGCCGTAGAATGGTGGAAAAACCAAATAAAAACGAATAGGCGTTTAATTTTTTTTTATTCTGAAAGACAAAAAGATTTTCAATGAAATAAATGGATAAATATATATTTTGTGTAATTTCATCACTATATTCAGGCTAAATGCGATAGAAAACAAAGGAATGAACTCATGTAATTATCCTGTTGTTGATATATAATGTTCAACGACTCTATAATACTGTTAGTTACAATTGTCACCATTTGTAATGAACATGTTTAAAATATTATTGTTAGATGTCAAATAAAATAAGGAAATTATTTTTTTTTCTGATAGAGATTTAAGGAACTCTGAGTGTATTTTAACACTTAAAAATACAGGATGAGCCGAAAGTCACTTTAAAATTTTAAATAATTGTAATTTTTATTGTTTCATTATACACAGCTGGCCATTAAAATTGCAAAATTATGAAGGAAAGAAAATACAAAAAAAAGATTTATTGTACGTAAACAATATGGCATGAAAACAAATGATTAAATTTACAAGTAGTTTGGGGTTTTACAGGGCTGCGAAATTCATAGAAACAGATGCCACCCCTGGCAGCTTAAACGGCCCTTACCCGGTTAGGCATGGAGTCGAAATGGGCTTGGATGACAGAAATGGGCAACTAATTCCCTGCTGCTTCATGTCTATACCCCACTTCATCAACCGTATCAGCTGGAGAGGGGCGGTGACCTAGTTTCTCAGCATCCCTTAACCAAATGATTTCTATGGATGACAGATGTGGAGACCGTGTAGGCCAGGACAACAATCGAATACCCTGTGTATCCAGGAAGGTCGGAACACAACGTGCAACATGTGGTCTTGCATTATCTTGTTGGAAGATGGCGTTTGGCAGGCCCCAAAGATAGGGCACAACCACTGGACGTAAGATGTTAGAAATTTACCGATCTGCGTTAAATTACAGTCAATCCGAACTGGAGATGAGGGTGTCGTGTACACAAAAGCTGTCCAAACAATTCTACCAGATGCAGAGCATAATGCTAATATCGAAAGCCGGCAGGCGACGAGTGGTCTCCTCGGAGACTCCAGAAACGTAACTATAAGGCCATTATTTTTTATGCACTCACAACCGGGACTCATCTGAAAAGATGACATTGTGCCACCCCCGTATCCAGATTTGTTGTTCGGCGCACCAGATTCGCCGTCTCTCTCTATGCTGTATTGTTAGGGGAAGCCGAAGTTGTGATTTCCATACTGACGGTCCACCCTGCCCCAAACATCATCGCACCGTAAGAGTGGATACTGGGTATGATGTAAACATGCCCATTTCTTGACTAATATTACGTGATGTCGTTGCATGGTTTTTGAAGGCTGACCTCACAGCAAGTCAGTCCTTTCGGACGTTAGTCATGGGAGAGCGATCGGACATCCTACATGACATTCAGTACAACCCTCAGCAACCCATTGATTCTATATTACAATGGTTGGATTTTGACCAATGAGATGAGCGATATCATAGAACTGTATTTCACACTTTCGATAGGCAACGATAAACCTCTATCGAATTCTGACATTTACTGTTTCGCATTTTTTCTTATTCGAGACTTAACACTGTATTCCGATTAAAATCCGATCTAATACAGTGCTTTCCGAATGAGAAATCCACTACACAAATTTTCTTTTATGCAATGCTTCAGATGTCTTTCCTCCCAAAATGCACTGAAATATTAATCATTTGCATATATTAACCTCTCCTTTTTTTCATGATTTTGACGTTCATCAAATCATTCCTTCCTGGAGCTGCAATAAATGGCTAGCAATGTAAAATGTATTTATTTGTATACGTGGTATTATGCATTATATGCCATCTCGCTTCCTCCTCTCGGTGGTGTGGCTGTTGCAGAATGGAACAATTGGCCATGATTTTAGGAAGGAACCGAAAGAATGTTTCTGTCGACAAATGGAAGGTAAACTAATAATAAGGAGCTTTTGTCATAATTGATTTTCAGGGAATTTCGAGACATATGAACTCTACACAATATCAAGCTATGCTATATGATTATTTGATACTATTTTGGCCTTTATTAGGTGGTTCTATCTGTGTATTTAAGCAGGAAAATTTTTCTTGTCATACATCTAAATCCACCCAGGAATGGTTTGAAAAAGAAAGGTTAATGTTTTGCTAACGCTAAGGCGAAGTCCTGACTTGAAATCATGAGGAAAACTTTCAGTAGTATATTCCGTCACAAAATTTATGCTAATAATAAACAGTTGTCATCAGCTTATAAACTGGAAATAACCATAGTAAAATAATGGCACAATATTTCTGAAATTGAACTCAACCTCCTAGTCATTTGAATGAAAAACATACTGTTTTTGTGTTTGTCAGCAACAATGAAAGATCAATATCATATTAATTTGCATACTTTGTTTTGTTTTCAGAAAAGTGGTCTTAAAATTTGTTTAGAGGGATTTTTTCAATAATGTTTGATAATTTTTTGACTTATTTATCTGATTATTCAAAACCATTGAATTTTTTCGAGAATATATGCGCTGATTAAAGTTTATTTTTCCTCCCTACACAGGGCTAACAAATACGGCTATATTTCTTTTCAATAACAATGTTTCAAATAACATCTTAGATTTTGTAGCCGAATGGTCTGAAGTTAATTGCCTAAATCGTTTCTGTCAAGACCTGGGTTCGAATCCTGATACCTCTAAACGCGAGCCATGAAGCGGGACTGAGGCACTTTAAGTTCGTCTAGGCACCATATCTTCACGTTAGGGTGGTGTAAAATTTTAGGTTGTGGAATGCCAGCTCAGGTGTTGTCCTCATCATCACTTGACCGAATTTTAAAATTACAAGATCCGTCAGAACCAGCTTTAGTGTTGGTTCTAAATGTAGCTTTAATGAATCTATGTATAAGTCAATCGAAAATAGCACACATAACACATCAATCAATAACTCCCGAGTCTAACATTGAAAACAACATTTTTTTTTTGCAAAATTTTTTTTTATTCATCAACATAACACCTTTTGTTAATCACCTTTTAGGGTGATACAATCGTTCCAACGCTTTTCCAAATCTTTTTTTTTTCGCAAGAAATCTTTTTTGTTGCGAGTAAATAGCGATAAACAGCTTTCTGAATCATCGACTCATTGCTGTTTTTGTTCCATCGAAAGCAATCTCGGCACCCACTTGGAAAAAACCTTTTTCTGTAAATACACTTCCATATGATATCTGTGTCATCTCAGCAATCTCACGGAGCTTCACTTTACGATCTTTCATTATAATTTTTGTCACTTCACTCACATTTTCCGGTGTAACGGCTTCCACAGGTGTACCCGAGCGTTCCGCGTCATTTGTGTCGGTACGACCACGTTTAAACTCGGCAAACCACCGACAAATCGTTGCTTTTGATGGACAAGAGTCCTCCGGGTAACATTTTTCAATCCATTGTTTCGCTTGCACGGTGTTTTTACCCATTAAAAAACAATGTTTTATCAGAACACGAAACTCGGTTTTTTCCATTTTTTAAACAAACTACAAAACGACTTTACTCCAACCTCGATAACTCAGCTGTTTCTGGTCTGATCGACTTAACATTTTGACACGTTTCAAGCAAAGGTTAGTACTCTAGAAAGACCTTGGTTACTGGTTTACTACGAGCGCCATCTCTGGGTTAGTCTCGGAACTTATTGATCCATGTGTTATAACTATGTATAAAGGAGTGAATTTAAATGAAACAAATTCTCAGTCATTTTCAGAAAAGAATTGCTAATAGAAAAACATTGTTTATTTTATTTAAGTTTTGGTACAAAATGTGCTTCACAATGACAGAAACTAATTAAATATGTATTAAAAATTAATAAATATAAATTTGAAGATGTTATTTTATTGAATCCTTTTGTTTGATTTTAGTAAGTTGTTTTACCTCAGAATATCTTAACTTCAACACTAACTATTTGTGACAAACTAAAGTTAAGTTAGAATATATTACTTCAACTTTAACTGTTTGAAGTTGTGTAGTTTTATATCTTAAATAAAGTAAGAGAAAAAAATTATAAAATTTTTTAATCGTGCATTAACATTATACATCAAATATTTAATTTTAGCCCTTAAAAATTAAAATTATTTCATATTTATGTCAGGTATTTTTTTTAAATAATTGTTCAAAATTAAATTAACTGTATTTCTTTTATCTAAACTCATTGCACATATGCCTTCCAAAATAGAATCAAGTTCTTTATTATTTTGTCATGAATAATTATCTTCTACTTTCAAAAAAACATTTTCTTAGGCTATTTATATCGGAGAATCATATAATCTAGAGCAAATTACTATAATTAAGAAATATAATAGGGAAGAGTGAGCATGGAATTAAATTTTTATTTCAAACTTCCTCTTAACTGGTTTTTTACTTTTATTTTAAACTTAAAAAGTTCAGACATACTTTTTATTTTTGAAACCAAACTCTATTCCTAGCATGAAGCCAAATATTTAACCATAAAATACCTCAGAGCATTTTTTCTATATCATGAACTGCTATACGTTATTTTTGGTGGCATATGTTTCACTATTCCGGATAAGGAACTCTTTTTTTTTTTTTTTTTGAAAAAGTTAAAAATATTCCTCGTCTATTCAATTTTCAACAGCATTATTAATCATATCTGTCACCGTTCCGACATACATATCACCAAACTCATTCTTTTTTTAAATAAAAAGAAAAATATTTTGGCCGTACATGTTTATTTCTTCTTATGTTACGAAATTTCTCTTTTAATATTTTCTGAAAATGTTTTTTTTTTAATTCTTTAATTATATTAAAGTCTAAGATGTAGGAATAGAAATCTATATTTATACCACAAAAATGTTTTAAAAAGAATTCAGCGTCTTAAAATTTTTGTTGAGAACTCATAGCTAAAAATAAAAATAGTTAAAAACAAATTTTTTTTTCTACTTTTGGGAAAGTAAAAAAAAGAAGAAGAATCTGACTGGAGTATACAAATCAATCATTAAATGCAGGTCATGTTTGTTCGTTTTGGGAAATCTGGTTTATATCATCTGTTTTTTTAGTTTTAAAAATCATCGTAATTCCTGTTGTGGTTATCTATTTTTGTGAATCTATGATTATGATTGTTTTAGTTTGGATGTATGGGATATATGTACTACAAAATGTTGTTCCTTTTTCAAAAAAAAAAATAATTTATTTACAATTGTAGTGTGAATTATATATCGTGAACATTTATTTTTATTTTTCTTAGAAACTGCCAAAAAATTCTTTAAAATTTACAACAAACCCTTAGACAACACGAAAGTCTACATTTTACGCACAGATAGCAAAATAATTACTTGTTCACATCATTTTCTTAAATTATAATAAATCAAATAAAATATTTGAGCAAACAACATTATAATACATTAATTTAATTCATTATAATAATTTAAAGGCAAAAACAAAATAAAAACTGTGTTTTCTTAAAGATTTTAACAGACAGATTTACAAAAATATAATTCAAGAAAGAAAAATTTTGCACTTCATTAGATGGCTATAATGAAGAACAATTTGTTAAATAATACAAATAAATACTTTGTGTAAAGTGCTTTAACTTTAATCATCGTTTATTTTCAAGACGTTGTGGCATAGATTCCACTAATTTCTTTTTGTGACGTTTGGATCTATATGGAGATACTTTAATGAGTTGTGAGGATATTATGTGGGGATGTTATATATTGGGACACTTTCCTGAACACTTCTTTTAAACCGTTTTTAATTGTTATATGTGTTTTAGAATTTGTACACCCAATAGTATCCATAATTCTTTTATAGGATTCAGGTCTGTAAACTAGAGGAGCTATCAATCGCTTTTGAGCATTCCAAAGTAACTAAATCTTGGTGATCATAGCAGTATGCTTTAGGTCGTTATACTGCTTAAAATTAAAAAATTAAAAGTGTATATAATTGAGTGAGTGAAACTTTAAACTTACAGGACTGTTTGGGCGATATTATGTCAGAAATAAGATAAACAAATTTGTGTGCATCTAAAAGACAGAGATGAAGAAAATACTCTTCATTAAAAACTTTTTTACACAAAATTTTATTTAAGGAAAAAGTAATATTTTATATTTGACGCGAAGCAATTTCTAAAGAAACCACCATAAGACTTGTGACGTTGAGCTATTCGCGGTTTTTTCTCTTCACTAACCTTGGGGACTTTTAATTAAGACTGATTGCTATAAATAAACAACCAAAAATGGAACTTCAGTATTTAAATTAAAGGCAGGTAGAAATAAAGTGAAGTGGGGTCGATAGGAAGTATATAAGCAAAGCGAGAGACACACGATAGAGGTCGAGTGACTAGTGTTTAACAGTTGTTCTATAGTCGAGGACTGGGTCGAGAATGCTACAAATTATCGACGGCATAGTGGAGCCTAGAAGTCCACTCAGCCTCAACTTCGACGTTTTGGTAAGACTGTTAATTTGGCATTAGTGGGACAGACGAATATATAGGACGATATTTTGGGAGATTAAGTGTTCAATGGTCGTTATAATACTAAACTTTGAAATAAATACCGTGTGTAACATCTGTCTTATGTCTCTTTGAATTTCTATTGACTCTTTAGTGTTAGTATATTTAGTTTAGTTAAATGGACAATGGTCGTCATAGTACTAAACTGTGAAATAAATACAGTGTGTAAGATCTGTCTTAAACCTCTTTGAATTTCTATTGACTCTTTAGTGTTAATATATTTAGTTTATCTATGGCACAAGAGGCGAATAGGAATATAACTTCATCACAGGCTTTCAGGAACTTCTGAAACATTAAGTTCAACACGACTCATATTAAAACTTATACGTGTGTTTAGAAAAATACTAATCAAAGTATTTTTGTCCCGCTAGATTTATGAAATCGATCACTATTGATCGACTGTCTGGAAGTTTATCAATCTTTTGAATGTAATTAAATCATTCAAAATAAGAAAACACTTAACAATGGATATTGAGAGCATGACCACTTCACTATCACAGACCTACAAATATCTAAATTTATAGCCCTCGATCCCAACCAGTATACCAGCTAATAGGTAATTTGGAAATTTAAACCTTAAATGGTAATTTTTAATTCTGCATTGTTTTTACTGGGAGAAACGCGCTACGACTCAACCTCCTGTTAACATTATTAACAACAAGAACATTATTATTCTATTTACTTTCTGAAAAGAATTTAAGAATTACTTATCGACGTAAAGCTTTATTCTTGTAATTTCTTCCGAAATCGCATACGAATTTATATTGCTGTAATTGAATATGTTTGAATTTATTATGTAATTGAAGAATGACTTTTATTCACTTCAAAATGAAATAAAACTCTACATCAGTACTCTCCTTCATGGAATACAGACATCCTTATGTAGTCTAAGGGTTCAATTACTGATCAAAATAAAAACAGAAATAAAATACGATACATAATCCACCCTTGCACAAAAAAAATTAATAAAATTTCTAGAACGAAATTTGAGTACAGAAGAATACAGTAAATAATACGCAGAATATAAGAAAAGAACAGGAAAATACAAGGTAGAAATGTATACAAATTAGTGTGTAGAATTCTTTAATAATTACTAATCCAACCACTATAGAATCTGGAAAACCTCTTTTTTATAGAGGGATTATTTATTTCTTTTTTAAGGGCTTATCTTTTTAAGCACTTTGACAATTATATATAGGGAATTTAATTTCAAATTTAATATTTGGTTTCGTTGTGAAAAATTATACATGTATAATTGTTATGTATAGTTTGTTATGATATTGATGGTTGGTTGGTGTTAATTGAGATATAATTAGAGCAACAAAGACTATTATCCCCTGTGAAATTGCTAAATTTTATTTACACTATTTATGTTCAGAATACAGTTTATTTTCAAATGCGTTTGTCACTGCACACACAAGAATAAAATAAAATGTCTTATTATTATCAATTTTTATTTTTCTGTTCTGGGATTAAAGAACTTCCGGTAATTTAACGGTACGCTGGTTTAACTTGAACATTTTACTGAATTATCGGCAATAGATAAAAGTGAAGAAATTTACTGTCACTCTACGCGAGACTATTTCCATTTTAATAGCACTCTCAAACACCTACAATGCACATCATTTGATGTGTTTTACAAAAGTATTCGACGTTAATTCTCTGTTCTATACTGTAGTTTTACGTAATAACATATCTTTCAATCAAATCATAAAATTTCTCTTTAAATCCCTTTATACTGAAAATACGGAACGTTGCTTATGAAAACGAAAAGTTCATTCATTTCATTTCGTCACATTTTCTCTTATAAATCATTTTCTGAAATTCTGTTTTCAGGGGTTTTAAGTATTAAAATACATCATTATAAAAGATAAATACATTATAATCATATTCCTCCAGTGCTCAAGGAAATATCCGAGATATTTTCATAGAATTTCGCTAAAAGCTCCCAACAAGATAAAATGCTGAAACCCTTCGTTTCTCTCGCTTGCTTTTAGAGCTAAAGGCATTTTAAGAGTTTTGTAAGGAACTTTTCTCTTTCGTTCAGTAATATTCTATCAAGATTTCGTAATCCAATTTGTATTTCTGTAGCTTAGCTCAGAACTAGTCCTTGGTTCTTTCGGTCTCGGCGTCTCAATCGAAATTGCTTTTGATTAATAAAATAGCTTAGAAAGCATTTTCTCGCTATTGCGCCCGAAGTTTCACTGTTTTGATCTAACTCCTCGTTTGGGGAATAGAAAAATTGTATCATTGTTCTCATAGTGGTAAAGTTATAGATTGTGAATACTTCGTTTTTACCCCTTTGCCTGGTTTGCCCATGTGCGAAAGGGCATATTTTCGTGCCTTTATTGTTTTGCCCGTTTAGTGACTTTATTGGTGTTAGGGAAATCTGATTTCTCTGTTGTTTTTACTGTTTTGTCTGTATCTTTTATATTTTTATTATCAATTTTATACGTATAAAGTAATAAAGGGTTACGTGAATGTAATTGTAGCAATTGTGGATGGAAAATAATTACAAATTAAATGTATTTCATTGCCAAACTCTAAATTAAATTTCCTTTTAATATGATCATGTAGTAAGACGATTTCCAGGGAAATTATTATTATTTGCAAAACAATTGCTCTAGTAATACTTAAAATTATTAGAAATATTACTTTTAAAATATTTTCCAACTTAAAAAGAAAAAAATAAACAAAAATCTGCAATAAAACAATGACTTTTTTTTTTTTTTGATAGAGTTCATGAAATAAAACCAGTTAAGAGATTAAAATGCACTTACTCCCCGATTTACAACCTATGAGACTGTTAAAAATAGATCAGTATATGAATTTTTATTTTATAAAAGATTTAAAATTAATAAGTAAAGATTATTATTTATTAAGATTTAAGCATTGGTGGATTTCTATGAAGGCAGAAACAAGCTGACTGTATGTTATTTAGTGGCCAACTAAAGTCGCTGACATTCTTTCAAGTTTTTCATTTGTCAGCAATTGTACATCTTTTGTCACAAACATACATCAAATTAGATCTCTCCGAATTATATTCTGACTTGTACGGAATTGGATAAATCTCATTTGCATGAACACTCTTAAATAGTACTGAAAGTGTTGAGAGGAAAGGACATGATGGACTTGGCCCAACCTTGTTTTGGATTGTGAGATATTAGAAACAACAACAGTAGATTCGTTTATATCTTCATTTTCTAGCTACTATACTTATATTTTTCTAAAATATATTTAATTAAATAATTTATAGTTTGCTTTAATTTTAATATCTGAACAGAATACTATTGTCGACATCAATATTATAACATTTGCTTTAGTTTTTCAATACTTGATTCAATAACTTCAATCCTATAAAGTAATCGTTTGCTTCAATTTGAATTATTCATTGATGAGGAATATGAAACAATTCCTTCGATTTTTTCAGTCGTTAAAATGTAGGTCTCCTCTTCTGCATTGATTGTTTGGGTTCTTAGGTATTTAGAGCAAAAGGGGCTATTATCCGTTAACTTGATTTCAATTTTTCTCTAAACACGGTGGTATGTTTTGTGTTATACAGCAAGATGGCGATGTAACAAGTGATAAAGGGATATTCGTTGAAATAATCAATTTATTTGTGACGGCTCTATCCGCGATCTTTTCACTAACAGTCCTCTTGGGGAATTTTTGGTTCTTAAAAATTATTTTATTAGAAAGCTTCCGAAGAAGAGAGCGTGAACATGCAAGTTAAGACTTCTATATATAGTCTAAGCTTTCAGGTTTGGGGGGAGATATAAGATAGATTGCTAGCGGAGCAGCAAATAATCAAATTGAATGCTAAGCGTGGATATTTAGTAATTGATAATTGTATTATTTAAGGTGACGATCTGTCACTCGAGATTGAATCTAGATTAGATAGCCAAGAAGTCAGAGCTATTGAATTAAGTAAGTGTACTAAAGTATTTAATATCTTCTCATATCTCGCATACTTCGTCCATTGTCCTCATATTTATTAATTGGATGCATCTCTTAACTTGGATTGATCAAACTTGTGTTGTGGATAAATTAAGTGTTTAAGAGCAAGTCGAATCTCAATATTTCTGTGCTTCTATCTGTATCATATATAGTATACTAATTTTATTGCTTACGTTTGTAGTACCTTTAAATAGTTATATGTTCTTAAAGCGTACTATTTTTTAAGATTTCGGAATTCCTATTTCTTAGTATGATTAGCTATATATCCTCTTCATGGTGTTTTGGCAACTATCTTCTAATTTCCATTTTTTAAAAACAATCCTGAGAAAATTCTTGAAAAAAAATATATAATTACAATAATTATAAAGCATAAAATCCCGAAATTGTTCAGTGTAATGCATTGCGAAGAGTAGATTTCACCACCAAAGTTGCTGACTTCTTTTAGTAAAATTATTAAATTATTCAATTAAATATATTAGAATTAAAACAAGCGATAAAATATTGAAGTCAACAATAACATTCTTTTGGTGTATCAAAATTAAAACAAACGCTAAATGCTAAAATTGATTTTATTTTAAGCTAAATGAAATAATTGAGGAGGTAAAATTAATTCATTTTATATGTTTTATTTCAATCCGATAAGAAAATTTTTGAAGAAAATAACTAGGACATGTTTTTCTCTTAAAAATTAAGATATTTACTGGTGGAAGCAAGCATTAAACATATAAGCAAAAACTTTTACGATAAAAATTTGAAAGGTGGTCAGGTGACCATTTTGTCGTCGACATAAGTAATAACATAAGGAGCTTCTTTTGGAGGCTAATAATTGAAACTTACATAAGATAATATCATTCGATGTACATTTGTCGACTTAAAAAAATCTACGTTTTCTCTAAATCAGATACAAAAATGTAATTTAACTTTCAGAAATGAAGCTTTACACCATATATCATGTTTGAAGTTCAATAAAAATCTGTTTTGGAAAGATAAGAGTTGAACTTTTTTGACTAATATTTCAGAAATTCTTCTTCCATCCTAGAATTAGACCGTAGGTCATTTTTCGAGTAGAATCGTATTGTGCCAGTTACGATAAGAGATTTTTTTTTCTTTCTGAAAAAAGTTTTAAAATATTTCAAGAGGCATCATTTTATGACGTTGCTATTAATCAAGTATGTCAGCATTTCAACGCACATATCTTCAATTTTGTCTTTTTTTTTTTTCGGCAACGGAAATCCTTTTTTTTTTTTTTTTTTTAGAAAAATTATGTATTTTTGGAAGATTTATATTTAGTCTTCCAAGTTTCTTCTAATGGGAAAGGTAAGACTATTCCGATTAATTTTAATTTAATGTTTCTTCCTTTACAACATTGTTAAAACATGTTAATATTACGTTTTAAGCTCTTGTCTAGGAATTGTAACTCAACATTTTAATAAGAGAGACGCAATGGACATAAATACTTATGCAGGTGATTTTTCTTTTAATTAAATAGCAGTATTATTTGCTTTTATTTTTCCGTCAAAAAAGTTAAATATAATCTTATTTCTTTTTTTATACATAGAATGAATATTTATTCACTTAGAAAAATGGCATTTATTTCTCGCTGTAAGCCTGATAAATGCCACATCTCGATTAAGGGTACCGAGCCATATAATGAATGGCGGATTACCATATCTAAGAACCCTTGTTTTTATGAATATATCTTTCATACTTTATTAGTAACTTTTTATATTATATTAGAAAGCTTGCATTTTTTTTTTGTACCTAATAAAATTTTAATCATTCTATAAGATCAAAAAAAAATTGTCAAAAAGTTTTTTTCCCTCTTAGTTGAATATGGGCATTATTTCTGAAATGTATTTTTATTTTGGTACCAAAAAAACTTAAAAAAACTTAAACAATATGGTTCCAATTTTTTATGCTTCTATAAAGGGTACTAATGCAAATAGAGAACCTAAAATATTTTTCTCTAAGTTATATATAAAATATAAGAAATATTCTTTTATTATAAAAGGGGGGGAGGGGAATTAAAACCTCAAAAATTATTAAGTTCTATAATTTTTTGAAAGGAAATATGCAGTAATATCATTTAAAAGTTGGTTCACTATTTTTAGTGTATTGTTTTATGAATGACGAGTAAAATATTTTGTATGTTTATAGGATATTATTTTTAAAAATGTTTCCTAAATACAAATACACCTAAAAATTCCTGTCCATATTCAACTTAAAGGATAAGAAAACAAATTGCCTAAAAATAATTTTATAATTCAGAGAAATTATAAATTATTATTATTAGGTACACAAAAAAAATCCATGCGAATAATTTTATAGTATAAATGCCACAAAAAAGTTTGTTTAATTCGGTATTTTGTTTTTCCTCGCATACCTCGGTACCCTTAGAAAAAGCTTTTAACTCGTAATGTAAGGCCAAACAATATTGTTATATACTGCTGACATCTCTGATATTTACAAAAAGCACTTGGTTCTTAGCTACAACTTTTTCAAATACTGAATTCCAACATAAATGTGAGTAAAATCTATCAAGCATACGAAAATAAATGACCAAATATTTCTATAACCGTTCGTTAATAATTGATATGTCATTTTCAAACCATTGAACAAATTAATTAGCTTTTGCACGTTATTTTAAAAATCAAAATTTCAAATCGTTTATTACCGAATGAAGAGTTTTGATGTAAAATTAAGAGTCTTTACGCCAATAATCATTATGCAACGTATTAATTTTGCACTATCAGCTGCTTATTATAGAAACATTTGCCTAAACCTATTGTGCTAAATTTAATGCTACATCATAAATGCCTCTTCATGATTGCGGGAGTGAATGTTCATTCACGAAGTTCTGAGAAGCAACATAAGAGGTGACGGACTTCGTAATTTTGAACGTCGGTCAAGTTGCGGGGACAATACCCGAGCTGGCACCTCCCTCTCCAAATTTACACTCCACGCCAAGGAAGGATTTGGAAACTAGACCACATTTAACACGCTACCCGGTGGGTTTTTTGTGGCTTTTGATTTCGAACCCAAGACTCGAAGAAATCAAAGCTGCCCACGAGTCCGTGACTATGGACACTAGGCTACTACGAATGCGCTTCATTATGGAAAAAGATTCTTTAAAGGGACTCTTAACGCTTGTCCGTGTATCGAAAAAAATATTATTTTTCAAAACACTATAATTTACCAATGAGCCAAAACAGACATTTGAACCTTTTACCAAATAATAATCATATTTATTTACATTTGTTCTCATATTTTCATGAGATTTAAAGAAAGTATTAAAAAGTTATAATGAAAAAAAAAATTAGACATTTTTTTCAAAATTAAGAAAATCTATATTTTGCTGCGTGTTGGATTCTGAAGTATATTATTGATTAAAATTTACAAAAGTGATGTTACCTAGTAAAAAAAAAAGTTCAATTTTAAAGTTACACACACTTTTTGAGAAATTTAGAGAAAAAAAAATTAATACAATTATATATACTAAGCAAAAAATGAAATTTTAAGGAAAAAGTCATATTAAAATTCATATAGAAAATTTTCTGTTAATAATTTGTATAAAATTTGTTCTATAAGTCATAAAGAAACCTTTTTTGAACATGTACATAAAATTTCACACTGAATTCTTAAATAGTTTCCGAGAAATCCTGCGCGCAAGTTAAAAATTTTTGTTCTGAGAACAATGAAGTTAAAGTTGAAAAATAACAATAAAAGAATTCAAATCAAAGTTTAGTTTTTTCTCGATAACTCTGGGAGTTTTCGAAGTATCGTTATAATTTTGGTATGTAAATGTTCGGAATAGATGAGACTCTAACATATATTTTTTTCAAAAATTTTGAGGTTTAAAGTTCCTGAAACCCCTTAAATCAACTTTATTAAGAATTGCTTTGATATAGATTCATTGAAATTAACTTTATTATAGAAAGATTCTATGAAATTAGATTTATTATAGAAAGGTTCGTACAAATCAACTTTGTTATACTTTATTTATGACTTTATCTTTCATACCAATATTTGTTTAAAACAACTTTATTATGTTTTTGTATTGCTTCACTATAAAAAGACTCATTGAAATGATAAAGGTTGTGTAGTAATCATAATCAATATTTGAAAATCGTCATTATTAGTCATTCATTGATGGCCTCGGAAGTCTAGAGGTCATGGTCACAGACTTGAAAGTGGCTGTATTCGTCGAGTAATGGGTACGAACTTTGATGTAAAAATCGACCCGCCAAAAACAAGGGCTGATGCACGTCAAATTTGTCGCAGCTCACAATCCTCCCGTTGGCGTGGTGTGGAAGCTCGGAGAGGGAATACTTACTCAAGTGTAGACCTCGTCACTTGACCGAAGTTCAAAACAGCGAGGCCCATCGCCTGTACCTTTCGTGTTTTCTTTACTGGAATGTTGATAAAACTAATCAATGAATCATTCACGATTCATTCAAATTAACTTCATTATGCTTTGTTATCGAAATGTATAATTATTAATTGCTTATTAACTTCGTAACAAATCAAACCTAACTTATAAATCAACATCAAATTTGTTTCTACTCTGTTTAACAGATGGCAGCACCCAATGGAATCATTAAGTTATCTCAATGATTCTATACGTCTTCAAATACAAGTACTTTTTGAACCATCTTCGTATTACATTGGATGATGACTATTAGAAGAATTCTTAAGAATAATAAATAAAAATTGCTTCTGTATAGATTATTTTCAGTAATAATGAAATGTGTACAATACTCCGGAATTAAAATTAAATATCTACGATTCTGCGGTATATTCTACTCTTAGGCTACCCAATACCAAACAAATAAACGTCAAGAGTTGTAATTTATAGAATTATGTTTCAAACATAAGTATCTATGATTTTATCCAAATATATTGGTTATTCTTATTAAAAATTAAACCTTAAAGACATCCCCTGAAAGGGTACATTGAAGATAGTTATTCGAAAAACTATTGTACATTTTTGAAAATATGATTAAACGAGTCTTATTTTTTCTCTTTTTCTTTCAACATATTACTCAAAACAGAATCATTTAAGAACACCAGTAGATAAATTAATTTAAGATAAAATGTAAATAGAATTTCTTGAAGAAAAATTTCACTTTCACGAAAGACTTTGAGGAATACTGACTTGCCGATGTTTTAAGATTTTTGTCATTCTAATGGATGCGTCATTAAAACGCTTGAGAATTTTGAACAGCAGTCAGCTAACGCGTTCATGGATTAAAGTCGGAAAAATTCTTTATTAAAATCAGAAAATTTACATTTTTCTCTTTTCATTTCATTTTTGAAGAATATAAAAGCTAAATATTTAATATTTTCAAGAACCTCTTCAGGCATCGTCCATAATAAATATATATTTACTGTCTTGACTGTCATATCATATTTCATTAATTAAACATGTTGAACAAGTTTCAAAATTTATAGAAATATTACTCATTAGCATGATATACAGAAATAGCTTATTAAAATTTCGAGTTAATCATAAAATTTTTTAACTTCCTCAGACCATCATTTTCGAGGTGAGTGTCTTAAATATTACTATCTGAAAATTCTCTCTTGACTTTGTAATTTTTATGGAGAACGTAACTAAATCAATCATTTACAAAAGTATGTAAATCAAGAATGAAGGGTATATATTTTTGTATTCTTTTATAATTTACATATATTTTTACAGATTATTCAGTTTTATTTTATTAAAATTGGATACAATTTGAATATATTCAAAGCTCATTTAGAATTCCCCAAGTCGTAAGTGCATACTAAGAGCTAAAACAATTATTTTTGAACTGGATAAATTCACGAGCCCCTCATTCGGAGTTGTAAAATTGTTGTGAAATTGTTCTAGAGAATTAATTCAATAGAGGAAATTTTATAAATTTCCTCTATTGAAATAATTAAATTAATTCAATAGAGGAAATGAGGAAGAAAATAAGTAGTTTGATAAACTAAAAATTATTTTAGGACTAAGCACTCACCTTATTCCATTCTAATTAAGTTTATTAATTACAACAGTGGATGAATATTCCTTAGTAAATAGGGATATTCAAATCGTCGTATTTCCTATCATTGTCTTTCTGTATATGTATATATATATGTGTGTGTGTAAGTGTTTGTGTGTGATATACCCCCTTGGAACATCTCTTATTACATCTCCTTATTTCTTCTGCTAATAAATATGACCAATTTGCCGAGTAATC
This sequence comes from Nephila pilipes, assembly GCA_019974015.1. NCBI lineage: Eukaryota > Metazoa > Arthropoda > Arachnida > Araneae > Nephilidae > Nephila > Nephila pilipes. The sequence goes on from BMAW01040893.1 coordinate 91,984, forward strand.
TTTTTATTTACTATTCGATGAGATAGAGGCCATTTTGCGTACAATTTGATGTTGCGTTGATAACAGAAGAGCCAAAAAGAAATTCGGAAATTCATGCAATTCTGGAGACGAGCAAAGCAGTGTTTCCTGCACTGGCCAGGCGAAAAAAAACGTTGTTTCGTTGTGCGTAAAGTTACATAGAAAAGATTTTCTTGGGACATTTTGTCATGTGATATGATCTCACAATTCTTGATGTACAATTCTCATTGAATTTTGCTTGTGACAGCGATTCATAATACACTCTATAAAAAAAAAAAAGAAATGTCGTACCAAGGAGGAGCTGCCCGATTGTAATGAAATTTCTTATCCAAATACATTTGGACAGAATATGCAAATGATTAAAATTTGGTAACCCCTGAATGAATAGCGGGAGCTAAAGCGCATCCAAATTGCACACTCAGTAGGTGTATATAAGAAACGATTCTCAATCCGATGGTCAAATTTTCTGTTGCATTGCAATTTAGGATACCTTTCGACGACTGAAAAATGCCTTGCCGTAAGATTCGAGCTCATTATTAACAACTGTCAGAGTTTGAAAGAGGTCGTATCATTGGATTGAAAGAGACAGGTTGGGTAAATTGGAGAATCGCTCGTCATATGGGTCGAAGCGAAGCGTCGATTAGAATATGCTGGCAAGAATGATTGGACAATGGCAGATTTCAGCGTCATGACGGTAGCGGTCGAGTTGGAGCCCCAGCAGATCGGGAGAAGAGAGTGATTGCATGATCAACTATAACAGAGCCTGATTCATCGTAATCAACCATCACACGTTCGACCAGCACACGCGTGTCCACCATGACCCTTTACAGACGCCTGATAGAGCGAACTCTACGCTCGTACCGACCGCTAAGCCACCTGCAACTCACGTTTGCACAATATCGAGCCAGATTACAATGCTTCTTGTTTCGATCATGTTGGAATGGTGCTGACTGGGGACGTATAGGGATTAGTGACGAATCCCGCCTCCAATTGTATCCTGACGATCATGGAAGACGTGTCTGGAGACTCCCAGGATAGCGTGCCGGTCCTACTTTCACTATTGCCGGCCACACAGGCCTTCAACCAGGAGTTATGGTCTGGAGTGCCATTTCCCTTGATAGCCGAACCCCTTTGGTCGTCATTATAGGGACACTTACAGCACAGCGGTACGTCAACGACATTCTGAGATCTGTTTTGCTATCTTTCCTTTTGTAGTTTTCCCTGGCCCTATTTTTCAGCAAGATAATGTCAGACCACATAGGACACGTGTTGCTATGACCTGTCTTATAGCTTGTCAAACACTTTCTTGGCCAGCCAGATCTCTCTCCAATCGAGCTTGTTGGGGATATGATGGGAAAGCGACTGTACCTACCAAGGAATGTTGATGACCTAGCCAGACAATTGGAGCAAATTTTGCAAGAAATACCGCAGGAGACCATCAGGGATCTTTATCACTCCATGCCACGCTGTATGGCAGATTACACCCAGGCTAGAGATGGGTCAACACCTTATTGAGCTCATTACTTTGTAACTATATAACTCTGAAATAAATCTTTCAGTTTTTATGAAATTTTAATCGTGTTCTATTCTATACATAATTTTCCTACCCGCGAATGTTTTTCTCCATCGGAACGCTGCTTCTAGGTGCGTCATTTCTTTTTGTTATAGGGTATATATATATATATATATATATATATATATATATATATATATATATTCGATTGACTAATTCGTTATTTGATGAAGCTTCATTTATTTTATCTTGTTATCATAGCTCCTTCCTGTTTATGACATTTTTCTTTAAAAAATCACTCACACGGTAGCAAGTCGAACACTAGCAAAGTAAAAGCAGACGATTCGTACATTAGCATAAGGAATTAAATAGAGTAAAGAAGCCCGATGGCTGACAAAACATCAGTTTTTGTATTGAGTATCCCCTGATATCATTGCAGAATGTTCTAGGATTCTGTACTTAAGAATTCACAGTTTAAGTAATTTCAAAGTGAGAAGGTCGACTGGAAACAGATGTGATCTGTTTATCTAGAAATTTTTGTGAAATTTTCTAATTCTTTATTTGTATGTTGTCCATTTATTCTTCTTGATGGCCTGTTAAATCTGGCGGATCCTTTCTCTTTGCGAATCACTAAGCTTCGCACAAAATTTAATGCCCTCGGCTTTGTTCAACTTTTTCTCTCATTTTATCAAAAAAAAAAAAAAAAAAAAAAAAAAGATGGCGCTCACTTATATTCCTCATTCAGGCGATTTGTTGACAACTGACAGCTTCTGAAACCTGGAGAAATTTCACGCAGGCGCATAAGGATTACTTACTTTCGTGGGCTAAGCTTCGCATATCCGTTTTCCTTTATTTACATACAAAAAAATATATAGTGGAACTAAAACTCTCTAGCATTTATTAAAAAGCGACAAAAAACCCTCCAAAATACTTTTATTTCTCCTCTATTATTTAAATGTCTTAGTTAATTCAATACATATTGTATAAAAGCGGCTTATGTAATTATGGCAATACCTATGCAGATTATTAATATACGACTTAAGTCCCCCTCCCTCCAAACTTTATAAACTCACGACACCCTATTTGAACCTAAGTTTTCCCAAGACCACACTCAAGAGTTACCCGATGCACATTTCGATATTAAGAAAGTTTTTTTTTTTTTTTCTTTTTTTCAAATAACATATTCAACCGAGAATTATATTTTAAACGATGTAGAATAAAATATACCTCATTAAAGTTTAACTATTAAAAATCGAAATTATTTGCAAGATTTCATTATGCCCCGATCAGCTTTTGCTCGTGCAAAGAAAATTCGTATTAACCAGTTAATCCATTTGATACATATTGGATTAGTTGTGTTTTGGATTTTCTGGTTATTACTACAAAACGAAAATTATTTGTGTGAAAGCAAATGAGAAAAATATGAATTTCAAAAACATTTTTTCCCCAAAAATTTTCCAAATGGGCTTAAATAAAAGCTGAAATGCAAATGTCTATTTCAAGAGAAATAATGTTTAATATGGCGTCTGTCTATTAAATAACGGGACTGGTTTGGAAAGGAAGTTCATCAGCATTTGATGGTAAATCTATTGCTGTCTCCATTAAATGTCATTCCTATTGATACTTACGCATCGGTTTTTCTCATTTCCTCTTATCAAATTCTTGTTGTGATTTATTTTCTAATAAGTAGCATTCTCTTTATTTAGAATGAAACTATTTTGTCATATTTCTAGGTGTTTTCCCCCTGTGTTTTTCTCTTTGCTTATTCTAAACTTTTTGAGGTAATTTTGCTGGTTATAAACCTCCTTGTTCCCCTCATTTCCAACCCATGATTACTTCCTAATCCCAAAAATGAAATATATGCTAAAAAAGAACCCTTTTGAGTCCTTGGTGGCTGTTTTGAGAGAAACATCACTGCTATAAAGAATTTATGAGGAAAAGAACTGCAACAGCGGAGATTTAACAGATTAGTAAGAATGGGAATCAGGAATGGAGACAAACAATCACTATATTTCTTTTACCATGAGCAATCAACACACACTCATAAAAGTATACAATAGCACGAATTCAAAATTAGCACTATCACTGAATACTGCTATTTGGATCATAGTATTACATGAGCACTGAAAGTCTCCGTACATTCTTTCCGCTAAAGGCAGTGAGTGGCTCATTAATATACTCTGCAAAGAAGGTCTCACGGACCTATACTTACTTCTAAGATTTTCCTATTGATCTAGAAGCACCTATTTGTCCCCCAATTTTGTCGCTAAGGTCGATCCTACCTATTTGGCATTACTCCTTTGGGTTTCCTCTCGTTGTCTATTAAATGGTTTTTCCAGCCCTAATAATCATTCCACAGAAAGGTAACGCAGTCCAAACGTTAGCGTAACAATATTTCATATAACTGAAATTAAAACTAAATTTTTATTGGTAATTCAATTTTGATTCTGATATCTCCATTTAATTTAACTAATTTATTCCTTGGCTAATTTTCGCCTGCAAATAACAATATATTTCTGAATTTTATACAAATAAAGAAGATTTAATGTTGATGATCATTTAATTTTTTTTCTTATTATTATTAATAAACGTTTATTTGTCACAAAAAAACTGGGAAGAAACAGTACGTTTGAAAAGTATAATGCAACAGTTAGAAACTAAAAAACAAAGTGGACCTTCTCTATAAAGAGACTGGTTGAAGGAAACTATTTGAAACCCTAAATTTTTTTGTAAAGAAAAAAAAGTTATAATCACGAACCTAACAATTCGCATCATAAAGAATTAGTTTGAAGATGTCGAAATTTATAGATCTACAATAATAATGTATATGATAAAATGAACTTTTCGTCATACTGGCAACAATATCAATATTGTCAAGTTTTATATGCAAGAGAACATTATTTTAGTTCATGATCATGCTGGGATTCCCTCAGTCGCGGGGCTAGGTGCATTGCATCTGCTGTCCCCCACAGATGGCCCCGGCCATGCTAAAAACATAAAAAAGTTAATTCTATGCAGCGGGAACTAATAAGGAAAATATATGTATTTTCATAATTATTATGTTAAATTTATTTCCTTATCATAAAATCTAAAATCAGATTCATTTGAAAATCTACCATGTTTAATAAAAAATAATGTTCATAGTTTCATTTATCTATAAATTACATAATTGAGACAGACGAAAAGACTTCAGTTAATTGAAAATAGCAAACATATATTCAAATAAACACTCAGACTTTTCTGAATGTCTTAGTTACCTAACAACTTTATCACCCATCAAATAATTTGTCGTCATTGGAATAAAATTTGTATTTTGTGGTTTGGCAACATTAAGGTTCAGGAGAATATTAGAAGAATTTTATTTGGCTTAAAGATTGCTTAAGCTCCCAAAAGTGCAAATACTCTATGACTCCTTACAGTAGACATCTATCAATTTCAACTAATCATATTGATGATAGAGATATCTCTTCTTAAAGGTGTTGCTTTGTCATTTTTTTAAAGTAAATCGCTAAAAATATTTACTTATTTCAATTAAAAGTACCGACACTAACATTTGCAAATTGAAAAGTTTTTAAAACTTTTTTATATCCGTTAAAAGTGTAAATATAAGTGTTTTTCACCTATTTACACAATTTAATAAGAATTCATTTAAGTGAAACGAATTGCCTAAAATTGCATTTTTAATTTAACTTGAATTAGCTAGATTTTCTCTCATGTCTCCTCACTTTTTTTATTATCCAACCATAAAATATACAAAAAAAATGCATGATTTTTTATAGTTGCATAATTTTAATAATTTTACATTATATATATATATATATATATATATATATATATATATATATATATCAAAAAACAATCAACCATTTTCTTATTTAACAGCGACCTTTACAATTTAATCCTTTCCATAAGAAATCACAAAATAACAGGATGATTTTGAACGGAAATTCGCCAAGTTATGGATGTTTTCAATTAATGTGTTTCATAAATATAATGAAATGCATTCAGAAAAACTTTTTTAATAATGATTGCATGTTTACATTTTATCAACGCATCAAAAAATTGTATTTCTCTTTTCGATCTAAAACGTTTTTGATAAGCAACAAAGAAACACGATAGAAATGTATAATAATTGCGCTTCGGAAGTTTCTTTTGAAAAGAAAGTAATTTAAGTATGAAGTAATGGAAACTCTGGTAGAGTTATTTTACATCTGGTTTCAACTGCAAGCATTTCATAGAATTGATGCATGCGCTGTATCATTTGCCTAACAGCATCGTTTATCGTTTATATTTTTTCCCAAAAACATTTTATGTATAAAGCTTTTCATGCAAGAGATGAATTTTTTGCTTCTAAGATTATTGAGAATACATTTAGTAAGTAGCATATGTTCTCAGTAATGTTTAGTTTAATGTTTTTTTTTTTTTTTCACATAAAAGAAGAAGTTCTTTAAACATTATGTTCTAGATTCGTTTTCGTACTCATATGTTTAGTTTTTTAAGATAAAAATGGAAATATTTTCTTTTTTGCATTCGAGAAGATTCAGAAAAATGTTATTTTATATATATTTTCTCATAAAGCATTTCAATTTGTTTTTATTGGGCTCATATATTTATTGCGTAAGTTTTAATATTTTTTCAAAAAACTTCTTTATTCGGAATATGCTTTACTGTTCTTGTGTAGCTTGTTTATTTTAGATCATAATTTAATAACATAATAACAGTTTAATATGTGATTAACATATTATAACAGTTTTTCTATGTGATTAAATTAATAACAACAGAAAATAATAACAGTTTTTCTTTGTGATTAAATTACGAATAAACGATTTAAACATTAAATATTAGCAAATAACGCTGAACATTTAACGAATTTTTAAATTAATAAATCTTAGTGGTAATATAGAGAATAAAATACCTTAATATATCCCTATTTAGAAAATCACAATGACAATTTTCAAGGAAAGGAAGGAAGTATGTATTTGTGAAGGAAGTATATGAAATACCAATTTTTTTAACAACTCAAAATTAAAGTTTTGAAAATAAAATTGATCAAATGTAGCGGTTTCGTTTAAAATTGAAATTGTCATTTTAACCTCTCGATAGCAGATGAAACAATTTAAGGAACTTTTTGACTAGTTTAATGTTTATTATTATAGAATTTTAACTTGATAGAAATTAAATCCATATTTCTTAAGCAAAAGTGAGCTGTTTCAAAAAATATCTGTTTCTAGCAACAGAGGGCGTTTCTGAGAGAGGTTAGTGATACCATTTTACAGCCCCAAAACAAATTTGATACGTTTCATTATTTAATTTTGATTGTTGCCTCATATGATTGTCACTGTCGATGAGCCCAGAATTGATCATTATGCACCAGGAATCAAGAAACAATCAAAACCATGGAAGGAACTTGCTCCAAAGAAGGCGAAGATGGTTTTATCGTCTGAAAAGTTTTGAGATAAGAAGGGCGACTTACTTGTGTACATCTCAGGAAAAGAAAAAACAATACTACAAAGAGATACCCTTTCCTTTTCCCTCATTTCCCATTCTCAAGACGGGTTATTTTTTAGGACAATCTCGTTGAACAAAAGATAATTTGAAATTTATGTATCCAAAGCCTAAGAAAAATTTTTGAATTGTTTTATCTCAATTTTTGATTGTACTGTTTTACATTTCTTTTTTTCCCTCTTGATTTTTGTTTTGTAACTTAGATCGTGTTTTTGTCTATTAAGACCATTGCAGTAACAAAATATTTTTAAATTACAAGTTTCATTTTTACTTATTAAATACAGTTAAATTTTACACTGCTATGATTCGGTAAGTTTGTTATTCGATTATTATTTACATATAAAAGTGTATTTTTATTAAATATTCTAATTTACAGCAGTTTAAAGACTATTATATTTTAACTTTATTGTTTTACGTTTTTTTTTTTCATTATGATTTGTAATTACATTAAGCTTATTTATAAATATTGTAATAATAGTATTTTTCCCTAGTTTTTATTTTTACCTTTATTTTAAAAAATTATTTATGCAACAGATTTGAGATTTATCATTGAATTATATGCATATTTATTTCTATTAATATTATACAGCTACTATTAATGGATCGATTACTTATGTAACTTTTGCAGGTAAGAAATTAGAAAATTATATATATATATATATATATATATATATATATATATATATATATAT
>BMAW01040893.1:99721-169227 GCA_019974015.1 Nephila pilipes
TATATATATATATATATATATATATATATATATATATATATATATATACATTCTATAATAAAAAAAATCAACGCATCAAGAATGAATAGTACGATGTAGACGAAAATTCGCGGATAAAAAAATTATGTACAAAATAGAAAGTGAATAAAATTTCAGAAAAATTTAATGATTATTTTAGAGTTACATAGATACAAATTAACGAGCTCAATAAGATGTTGACCCATCTCTAGCCTGAGTGCAAGCTACCACACAACGTGGCATAAAGAGATAAAGCTCTCTGATGGTCTCCTGTGGTATTTCTTGCTAAATTTGCTCCAATTGTCGGGCTAGGTTATCAACATTCCCTAGTAGATGCAATTGCCTTCCCATCATATCCCAAACATGCTCGATTTGAGAGAGATCTGGCAATCCAAGGAAGTGTTTGACAAGCTGTAAGACAGTTCATAGCAACACGTGCCATATGTGGTCTGGCATTATCTTGCTGATAAATAAGGCCAGGGTACTGCAAAAGGAACAGTAGCAAAACAAGTCTCAGAATGTCATCGACGTACCACTGTGCTGTAAGTTTGCATCTAATTTCGACCCAAGGGAGCCAGATATCAAGGGAATTGACACCCCAGACCAAAATTCCTGGTTGAGGGCCTTTGTATCATGCAATAATGAAAGCAGGATCGGCACATCTCCAGACACTTCTTCGATGATCGTCAGGACGCAGTTAAATTCGAGATAAATCACTAAACTCAAAACATCCTCATTCAGCATCATTTCAACCTGATCGAGTCAAGCATTCATTGTAATATGGCTCGACAGTATGCAGGTGTGAGAGGCAGGTGGCGTAGATTTCGCTCTTTTAGTCGTCTGTGAATGGTCATGCAGGACACTCGTGAGCGAGTTTAGTTTGATGGTTGATAACGGTTAATCAGGCGCTGTGACAGCTGATCTGACAATTACTCTGTCCTCCCGATGTGCTGTTACTCTAAGACGTGCTATTACTAAAAATATATAAAGTAATGAGCCCTTCACCTTGGTGACGGATTTGTCAACTTGGCGAGTAAATTTTAATTCTTTAAATAATTAGTTTTAATGAATTAATTTTTATTAATTTCATTAAATTATCGTATAGTTATCCCAAACAATCGTGTATGAAAAAATTCCCCTTAATTAAACGCTTTAAAATATGAGGGAAAAAAAGCTTTCAAAGTTTTGACCTAGACTTACAATGTGAGAAGAAGAAAACCCATTAAAAATAGTATTATGTGTATGTGTGATATCATTAAATATGTTAACAATAAACAGATTTATTCGATATACAGTTATAATTTAAAGTATGATTTTAATTCATTAGACGTAGATGATCCTATCAGTATTTCAAAAGAGATTTATGAGAAATTTTTAATATTAATTGGGTTCCTGCGTATGAAATATTTTATTATTTATCTAAATCAGTTTTTCAAGAGAATTATATAATGTTTAATAATCAAACAGATTAAAAGTATTCTACAAGCTAGGCCTGCAAGTAATTATTTGTGTAATATTTATATCCATTATTATAAACGTAATTTGTTGATAGTATTGATGCATTCTTTCAAAATAAAAATAATCTTAAAATGTTAAGCAATTTTTATTCTTTTATCAAAAGCATTTAAAAATTTTCTTCACAAATAAAAATATTATTGAATCATCTACAACAGAATTGCTTGAAATAATTGTAAATAAATTGTGGCTTAGTAAGCAGAAAATTAAAATTAAGGATTTAAAACATTATTTTAGGGAAATAATACCGTAAAAAAGGATAAATCGTCTGCATCCGGTCTTAAATGTCACTACTTCTGGTTTTTTTTTCCACTACTACGCATTATTAAAAGAGTTATATCTCGAGTTCTACTTCACATAAAGTAAAAATAAGGACTGTTGTGGAATCTTGAAAAGTAGGACTATAATTTACAATCAGAAAAAAAATCGAAATTTTCATCAAAAAACGCTTTTTCAACCTAGTCGGATACCTTAAGGAATCAGTCTACCGGCCATTTTGAATTTGTGGACGTAATGTAAAGTCTATGGAATTTCTACTACTGTCTTCAAATCTATACAGCTTTATCAATTTGAATGCAACACATGCGCCCGAAAGAGCGAAAAATACTGAAAGTTTCTGTAGAATTATATTTTACCCTAATGTTCGAAAATATTTTTTAATACTTTAATGACTGGAAAACCCAGAAAAATGAATGATTAAAATAGGGGTAAAAATACTTATTAAAATCAGGGGAGAAATATGATTCCGCAGAAACTTTCATTATTTCTTGCTCTTTTGTGTGCGGGGTATTTATTTATTTACTTATTTCATTTTTATTATTATTATTATTTGCATTCAAATAGAATAAATCGCGTAGATTTGAGGATGGTAGTAGGAACTTCATAGAATTAAAATTACATCCACGAAATCAAAATGGCCTTTAGATGAAAGTCGTAAATCTCATATTATCTTATAATCTACATGAAGAATAGAGTAACTTTAATAAACTTTGAGAGTATGTCTGAAACTCTTGAAAACATGCAAGACCAATGTCAAAATACGTTTTGTAGGAATGGTTTTAATTATTTCGCTTGGAATGTGAACAAATAGGCTTTCCAACTTTAATTTCGAATTTATAAACGTGAATACAGCGTTACAATTTTTTTCGGAAGATGCTTGTATTTCTTCACTATTACTATAATTTTCAATTGTAAAGAATACCTGGTATAGAACCCCCAAGGGGTGCAAATGAACATTTGCACTCCTCAAGATTTTTTTCTCGAAAGTGATACACTTCAGAATAATGCTTTTATTATCACACAGATATTAGAAATTTTGAAATAAGAATTTTTTTTCTCCTTGAGCTTAAATTTTTTTCATTACGAAGAGAAGGAAGGGCTTCAACTAAGCCGATTTCTGAGAAAAGAATAGAGAAGTCTTTGCTCTCTCTAAATAGGATGCCTCTGCTTCAGTGTTTGTAGGCGAAGAGAGAGACAGACCCTATAGAAAGTGAACCCCCCCCCTTAATGTAAATTTTATCTTTATGGTATCTTAAATATTTTTTTCTTATAATCTTCATTTTTGCAATTTTTATCACTTGATAAATTGCAGTAATACTTGAACAGTTTTAAAGAGGAGAAATAAAACTGATATAGTGCCTTATTTACTTTTTAACAAATGGTAATTATAAATTACAAAATTGCTTCTTTCATAATAATGACGATATGCACCTCCTAACATTTATTTCTGAGTATGCCACCGAGTACCCCTTGTAACGTAGCTTCTATACGACCACCTGTCATAGACGACATCTGTCTTTAACCCCGTTTTTGTTTCACGACTCCTCAGTCAAAGAGACGCAATAGAAGATTTATTTCCCTAACTCGGCCAAAAAATATGCCACACTTATGGCCAGCTGCAATGGTGCATTCATTGAAAACGTGGGCATGCTACACAAGTGTGGAAGGGATGATCCGCTTTTGAGAGGATAAATTGCTGAAATTGTGAACACTGTGCGTCGGAATGACATGTGGATTTAGGGCCTATCCGTGCGACGTTCAATATGTAGAGCCAGCATCGCCGCAAGTCACTCTGGACATTGTCTCGAAAAGAACGAATGGTGTTGGGGCAGAGGTGGAGGATGCCCGTGCAAGTCAGTGGCCGTCCAATCAGAAATGGAAAAGAATCGAAGTTGGCGTGAGTGAACCTTACCTTGAAGATTTAAAAGGGGTGGAGAGAAAATAAAGGAGAGTGAGAGTAAAACACTCTAATGAAAATAAGCCTCAAATTTACTTAAATACATCAAACAATATAGTACTTTAATATATCCACAAACCCTAAATAATCATTACATACTATTTAAGATTCAAACCAATTTAAATTATAGCAAACTAAGAGAAAAGCAACAATTAAGAAAAAAGATTGGAGTTAATGTAATTTATACTGTTCCATACTTTTGAATGGAAAGATGTCTGTTTACAACGGTATTACGGAACGAACCATCCACTTCAGTGAATTACATAAAACATGAGGGTACGACATCAAAATTTAAGGAAAATACAGCAACAAATCAAAAATTTAACCAACGGAAGGAAGTAAACTAATGAATTAAATTTATTTGGACTTAAATATACTAACGTTATCATCATCATCATTTTATATATATATATATTGTAACGAATTTCACTGTTGGGTTTAGGGATTGAATAGACTTTAATCAGGACAGCGATAAAACAGTTCTTTATTATCAGCCCAATGAAGAATACAATGTTCAGAAAGGCATAAGAACAGCCGAAGTCACAGTAACACAACACAACAGTAACACAACGCAATGTTCTGATACAGCGGGGAATAAATCAAATTCAAAGCCGTAGGCTTTCGTACTCTCTTCGGCATAAATCACAACGGAATTACCCGTAAAGTAACAGAGGCTCCGGGCGCGTCTGAGCTTCAAGAAATCTGAACAACAACAACAACAACTCTATGTTGCATTTCAGTAAGCCTTACATAGATACGGCGAAAGTGGTAGAACATTCCAGAAAGTAGGAGAACCGGAACCGGAAGTCGTCAAATATCGCCAAATTTGGCGACGACGACAGATTTGGCAACAAAATAAGTTGCCTAAACTGTCGCCAACTAAACGATATCTCACCAAGTTGGCGAGATACTCAAAGAGCTCCATGTTATTTACAAGGTCTCATAGCAATTGATCTAATTCAAATGATTACATGCAATAAACGTTAATCCTGCACTATTTTTCAAGCAGAATAGTAATTTTGACATAATTTAACATTATAAACACATTTTAAATACCAAAATCGTAACATTATATATATATATATATATATATATATATATATTCAACGTTGTACATTTCGAAAGGAAAAAGGACTTGACAGAATTCTAATATAATGGAGATAAACAGAAAGTTTGTCTAGTATGTTCCTTTAAGCAAATCGTTGGTGGAAGCAGAAAAACGTCATCAATATGTTCAACATGTCCTGAGATCCTTTCGCGACACTCATGAGATTATTTTGAAAACTCTTAAGCCACAATAAATATGAAATGAATAATAAAGGATTGTAATTTCCATTTTTATGTTCTTTTTTCTTTTTTACTTTCACACCTTTAATCCAGGCTCACACACTTTTTGCTTTATTATTATGCATGTAATGTAAGTCTTAACCCTACTCCCTTCGGTCTGTTGCTATGTATTATAATAATCAATCTCCAGCGTTATGGTTTGAAAGTTTCAATTAAATAAACGCTTTTTAATTAGCACTTCGATGATGAACTGTGAGCAGTATAATTCACATATTTCCTGTCAAATACCTTTAACAGTTCTTTATATGAGATCCCGAAAACGAACAGAACAAAAAGATTTAAAGTAGTTCTTAGATATATCCTACTTTTTATTCTATTTAAAAGCATCTCAATCTGTACTGAATTGGTTTTATCATACTTTGATAGAGAAATGTATTGATGCTCAGCGGGATAGAACGTTATTTGTCAGTGTTTTCCCCCTTCTTTTGTATATTTGACTTGATCGTAGTTGGCACGAATCCACATGTCCACATGATGTTTGAATATATTCCAAATTACTTTTTTTTTTGCATCAAAGCTTTTATGTGACCATCTTTTTCGATTATTGCTCACACTTCATTAAATAAAAGACCATCCAGTTTTATGTTCCTCTAGTTCTTTTCAATTTCTTTAGTCATAAAACGAACTCTTGCGTTGTGCTTTGCTATCATTACACAAAGGGCTCAAGTGGCTACAGATATATTTTTTTCAAGCCTTTGAAGTGAGGCTTAAAATTCCTTACCCATTAGTTAACAACTGTATAAGATTTTTAGTTACTTTGACGTTAGGATAAGACATCGTAAATGGTCAAATATATCTACAGGTTTATAAATTAAAAAATGTAAATCAGCGTTGCTATTCAGGGGAATTATAAGAAAATCAATGGGATTTAATTTAAAATGTCTCAGACAATAATACATGAAAAGGAGCAATATTTCATAAAAAAGGAAAACATTTCAATTTTGTTTTCAAGCGGTTTTAAATGCTCCAATAATTATTTCAATCTTTAACATCCTTAAGAATTCAAAATTTTTCAGAATGAATCATACCTCCTTTCACTTAAATACTTTCTCCTCCCAATTCTATCCAACCCATCTTTTTCAACCAATAATGAAGCAGATCATGCTCAGTGTCGACCAGTAGCGAATCGACTCTCATAGTTCGAAATATTTTTAATTTATCATCATTTTTCATCGCCCTTATGCCGATTTCATCACGATTTTCTCTCTTTTTCTTGCAACATCTACGTTCTTGACCGCTACCTGGGTGCTCTCCACTCCTGTGGCGTGCCACTCTTACAGGCTTATTTCCTTTCTCTTCTCTTCTCTCCCTTCAGGAGTGGCGTTGCAATACTTTTGAAACTCAATTTTCTCTCATACTTTTAAGACCACTTCAGGTCATGTTACTCAGTTCTTGTAAATTACTACACATTTTTTAATGTTATGATTCAATTACTATAAATATTCATCAAAAAATCCTCAAATATTCATCTTTTGGATAAAAAAAAAAAATAAATAAAAAAAATTTAAAAAAACATATGAAAACATTTCCTTTTCTTCCTTTCGTCCTGCGTGTCCCGTGTTTCGGCATCATTTAATCTGTTTGTTTTCCTCCTTTTTAAAAAGTTTTCTTTAACTCACATTGTATATATCGGTCAAAACTTTAAAAGCTTTTTTCTCACATTTTAAAGTGCTCAGTTGAGCTGAAATTTTCGAAACTCTATTCTTTTGGATGGTAATACCATAATTTAATTATAATTAATGAAAATTAATTGATTAAAAGTAATTATTTAAGGGATTAAATTTTACGCCAAGTTTCTCTCCAAGTCACCAAATGGTCACCAATTCTGTCGCCAAGGTGAAAAATTATGTTACGCAAAGTGTGAAGTTTGAAAGAAAAACCATGTTCAAAAAATTCGTTTCTTACCGCTGTGATTACTGTTCGAATGAACCAGGAGAACAATGCCTACCCAGGCTGCCACTTAAGAAATTTCGTGATTGCTATTGATATACTCTCCTTTCGTTACATAGTAGACATTAATAGAGTAGTCCAATTCCCCAGAGATATTAGAGTACATTATTGTAAATATTCGTATATTCGTACTGAATTTGGAATTTGTATCGAACGTAATTGCAGACGTGAAATCTTCCAAACAGTTGGTTGTGGAATGCCAAGTTCTCAAATACCAAGACATGCTGATTTCTATGAGCTAGAGGCAAAACAGTCTTAATCTCTATCAATACATCATGAAGCAATCATCAATAAGACCTCTTTCTTTTATATTATGTTCCTGAATTGATGAAACCTCAAAGACAATACCTGTAAGATACCGTCATGCATCGAATAGCCTTGCAGTTTTCTACGCATGTATTCTGCCAAATGAGAATCAAATTCTCCCTCTGTCGTTTACAGCTCTTAAACAAGAGAAAATGAGCACACCAACAGAGCGAGGATCAATCCAAAGTGGCGCTTAAAGTTATCGTAATGTTTTTTTTTTTTTTTTTTTTTTTTTTTGTATGTAATGAAAGGCTATGACTCTAGAAGGAGCACTCGGAGAATACAGACATATTCAATATAGTCACAGAGACGACAAAAATAATATCAAGTAATTATGTGTTGCTTTTTAAATTAAAACCTGAAAATATTTTATACCAATTCAAATGAATAGTCGTCCAATTTATTTAAGCGTATTGAGTTATTTTAAATTCATAACACAAGCAACACTGACCCCTTTTAATGAATTAATCCCAACAAGGAAATAACGTCCGGATGATACACTCGACATTCTCCACATAGTTAGTGTGTTTTCTAAAGAAACGATCGATTGCTGACTAAGTATCTTCAATGCAGTTAATATTCGCACCCGTGTTAGGATCCTTGAATATCAGACTGTGATTAACTCGGAAATGAGTTTACTCCTCAACCAAGAGACAGCCGTACTGTTTCCAACAGTCTTAAATAATTAAAGATCAATTGTAAAGGATCTTCATTCCAAACCAACCAAACTCAAAAGAGTCTATTTCTTATCTCTTGCAACCACTCTAGCAAAACACTTATTCATCCCTTTTTCAACACCTCCAAACGCCTACTCGCGTTTACAGGTTTTCTTCTTAAATGCTTCGTTTTTCCAAATTTCGATTCATCTATCTTCACAATAATACCAAGTCAATCATGCGAACATCTCAACAAAACATATAACAATCTTCATCAACACGGTTGCCAATCTTCTCCAAACTCATAAATAATTATTCATGCATCTTCAAAACCAAATTCTCGTTACTCGAAGAACATTACACAAACTTAGAAGGCTCTGAGAAAAACACAAACACCTACTGATGCTCCGACAGATGTCATGTCAATTTTCTCCTTCTTCTTGCAGTATGACACATATTCATCAGTTAATCCTTTTCTTTTCCAATAATTTCATTTTCTCACTATTGCTTGCAGTGTGACACATATTCATCAGTTAATCCTTTCCTTTCCAATAATTTCATTTTTTCACTTCTGCTTGTAGTATGACACATATTCATCAGTTAATCCTCTCCTTTCCAATAGTTTAATTCACTCACAACAGTTCGGTCACTCGTAGGTGAATGCAATCAAACAAACTTTCATGAACCATTAAATAAAAAGACCTTTCCTATCATTTTTAAATTAGTAAAAAATAAAAAATAAGTGGTGCATTCAGTCTCGTTCTTCTTTCAAACTCTTACTATCAGTCAAAATTGATACTTAGGTTTGGAGGAAAAAACGTAAAAATTATGAGGAGGGGAATCACATATAGAAGACAACAAATATAATATAAGACATTATTTACAATTTATTTCTAATTATATTGAGCCTACAAGTAATCCATTGAATCATTAACCCGCTTTAGTGGTTAGGAGAACAAATTACATCAGAGACATGCAAATCCCGCTTTTCGCGGTCAAGAACTAAAATATAATCTCTGAATATCTTTCCCATGATCCCATGCGCTCTCATACTTTAGAGGAGACTCGTCACCCCCTTTATTTCAGAGGTATTCAAATCAATTATTTCTAACAGAACTAAGCCGTAAAGCAACACATCATTTTAAAATTGCATGTTTATTGTAATCATGCGGGGTTTTTTTTAATAAAATAATAAAAGTGCTGTATAATTCATCTGATTGATCGGTATCACATACGCGAACAAGTAAATTCAATGCTTCATCAAATTCTGAGTTTTAACAAGAGATTTAGTAAAAGTTGAGCGAAATCCCTTTATGCAAAGCGTAAACGAAATTAATTTATTCAGTTTTAAGTCGTATAAAATAGAGTTTGATTCCCTAAATATTGAAAGTTTTAAAATTCAAAATGTTTTTTTTTTTTTTTTTTTTTTTTGAAATTAAGTTTTTTTTCAAAACATTTTTTTTTTTTAAATATTAAATATTTTTTTTTTTTTTTTTTTTTTTTGCAATTCTCGGTATTATTAGAGTCCTGAATTGAAGTACAATATTAATAATCTTTGTTTTAAAATATGTTTCAATTCTATTTTTGAAAAATATTTGACATTGCCTTCTAAGGAATTTAATTAGAAATGATTTTAAAACAGAATAATAACATATTGAATTACTATAAGATTGACTTCACCTAAAATTCTGCCTCTATTTTAATTAGAAATTCAAAATAATCAAATCGTCATTACCATCCAATATTCTTCAGAACAATTAACTTTTAAAACATCTCGATTAGAAAGAGGAAACGGCCTAAAGGAACATCGAAAATTACGAGATATTGGACGCTCTAATTGGACATCGATTCTTGCTGTTTTAGGTTCTATAGTTTAGGACTTATAATGCCGGAAGCGGGATCGAATGACAATTTCGGGAATTTAGAGCCCCGGAAATAGACGAATTACTTTACAATTAGAAACACGCTTGTTTTCAAATAAGGCTGAAGAATCCCTATTAAAATGTCTGTATAACTTAAGGAAGTTGTGCTTCTAAATATATATTGTTTCATCTGAATAAAATTCTTTTGGGACTTTTTCCTTCGTGAAATAAATCTCTCAATAAACGGTTTCTATATGACATTCACGACAATCGAGAATAATATAGCATTCCATAAATAAAAAATGGCTCATATAGCAATTATTCAATAGCTACTAATGAGTTTTATAAAAATAACTCGTGCAACAGTTCATTAATCTGTTACACTTTTAAACTGTTAATAGTAAATTTTTATTCTACAAATAAGAAATGGCTCATACACATGCATAAAATAATCCATTAAGCAATCATTGAATCATTTTAAAATAAAAAAATAATAAATCTCCAACGAATTCTCATAAAATAGCTCATTAAACAGTAATACGTAATTTTACGAATCAAAAAATACTTATTTAAGGGTCTCAGGACTCTTAACGCTTGTCCGTGTATCGAAAAAAATATCATTTTGCAAAACAATATAATTTACCAATGAAACAATGCAGACAATTGAAACTTTTACCTAATAATACTCATATTTATTTAGATTTTTTCTCATATTTTTATAAGATTTAAAGAAATTTTTAAAAAGTTATAAGGAAAAATAAGTTGGACATTTTTTGCTGCGTGCTGGATTTTGAAGTATATTATTGATTAAAATTTACAAAAGTGATGTTACCTAGTAAAAAAAGTTCAATTTTAAAGTTATACACACTTTCTGAGAAATTAAGAGAAATTTTTTTTTAATACAATTACTAACCAAAAAATGAAATTTTAAGGAAAAAGTCACATTAAAATTCATATAGAAGATTTTCTGTTAATAATTTGTATAAAATTTGATCCATAAGTCATAAAGAAACCTTTTTTGACCATGTACATAAAATTGCACACTAATATCTTAAATAATTTCTTAGAAATCCTAAAAACAAGTTAAAGATTTTTGTTCTTAGAACAATGAAGTTAAAGTTAAAAAATAACAAAAAAAGAATTCAAATCAAAGTTTAGTTTTTTCTCGATAAGTCTGGGAGTTTTCGAAGTATTGTTATAATTTTGGTATCAAAATGTTCAGAACAGATGAGACTCTCATATTTTTTTCAAAAAATCAAAAATTTGAGATTTAAAGATCTTGAGACCCCTTAATAGTTTTAATAAACAGATGAGTCTATATTATAAAAACGACACATGTTATATTTCATTAAATTGTTCCTTAAATATCTCATTAAACACAAATCTAATTCTACTCTATAAATACATTTTAGCTCTTAAAACAATTTACTAAAAAATCCGTTTAACAATTGCAAATATTAGAATATTGTACAAATTTTAAGAAATTGCTTTTATAGTAGTTCAAAAGAAACCTCTTTAAATGGCTCATTTAACACTCATAGGTTTTTTCTAGAAATGAAAAATGTCTCATATAATAAATAGTTCGTTAAAAAATAATTTTAAATGGATCGTACAAACATTTATAAGAACATTCCATAAATTAAAAAATTGCTATTATAAAATCAAATCAAAAAATGTATAAGATTAAAATATAAATGCATTTTTTATTCGTTCGACTTTCAGTTATTTTATTTTTTTAAAAAATTTTAAGTTAGTTAAGTACTTTACAAGGTTAGCTTCCTAAGTCCTACAAATGGCTTTAGCTTTTCTTTTAACAATCTCATTTTATTTATTATTGCAAATTTCCAGAAAAGTCACAAAAGGAACTATTTTATTTCTTATCCTCTTATAAGTTTTAAAAACTATTAATTAAAATTATAACACCGTAATTTAGCACTACCATCCATGTACTATTAAATGATAGCCAAATGACACCACATGTTCCTTTTGGTTAGAAGCGCTAGCACGATGGAAGGCGAGGGACTTCTTAGCAGAAAGAAGGAGCGATGTTCGTGAATCTGTGTTTTATGTATGTTTTGTATCCTGTTCTTGTGTTGTGGAACGTGTCGAATATTAAATAATATTTGTTCCTGAAACCATCCCGGCTGTTCATTATTTTGTCCTGAAATAATAACAACATTGAAGGGATACAAAATTAGTATCTAAATATTACTTTATATGCAGTTATTTCGTCCTATTATATTAGTTGCAAAATGCATGTGTTAACAATATATTACTATTAAATTGATTTTATTTAAGGATTCCAGGACGTGCGAGGAATTATGGGATACCATAATCAAGACTCCTTGCATTTGTGACAGACATCTTTTCAAATTTTTGTAGGGACTAAATTTTTTTGCATGCACATTTATATTTTAATCCTTCTATAGGTCTATAAGAAAATTTGTCTCTCAAAAGGCTTTCCTCCCTTTTTTGATTATGGACATATTTGCAATTAGGTAACATTTTAAACAAAAATTGTTTCTGATTTCTTATGCTTCTATAAAGGACACTTACGAAAGTAATACCCAAATTTTAAGGAATAATGTTTATATGAAGAAAAATTTAAATTTCCAAAATTACAAAGTTCTATAAGTTCATCAAAAAAAAAGGAACCGTAATGTCAAGAAAAAAATTAGTTTACTATTTTTTTGCACTGTTTTGTTTCAGACGAGCAAAATATTTTGTACATTTATAGAATATTATTATTAAAACTGGTACTTAAATACAAATGTATCTGAAAAATCATATTCAACTCAAAGGGAAAAAATTAAAAATTCTATGTAAAGTTTTGCAAAGAACAAATTTAGCCACCCAAGGAACGCTTTTTTATATAATTATTATTAAATTATTCAATTAAATATAAGAATTAAAGTAAATGATGAAATATCGAGAAATGAATAATAGTAAATTTTCCGATATTGAAATTAAGGCAAACGATAAATTATTAAATTGAATATATTTAAACTAAATGTAATTAAATTGTAGCAAACGATAAAAAATGAAAAGTGATCTGGTTCACCTAAAGTGATCCACCTAAAACAATAGCCCCTTCGGTGGCTATTAATTGTAAATCAGTAGTAAAATCATTTGACCCCAAAACATTCCAAGAAGGAAGCCAAACTCAAAAGACTTAGTTTGAAATTCTTGAGTCAAAAAAAGGCTGCCTTTCAGCTTAAAATTCTGAATAATGTTAATTTAAGGTAATTCATAAAACGATAAATAAAATACTTGATTTTTATACTTGTTTCACTTCAATTCGATAAAAAAATATTGAAAATTTATTACGGTATATTGGGAAAATTGAGTCCATTAGTGGTGAAAGCAGATATCAGACAAATATTGCATATATTTTATTTCAATCCAATAAAAAAAATCAGAAGTTTATTATGACGTATTTTTGAAAATCAGGTTTGTTACTGGTGAAAGCAGACATCAAAAATATATGCAAAAACATGATAAATGTTTGCAAAGTGGTCAGGTACCGCATTTTATAGGGTGTAGAAAACAATAAACAATTAGGTGGCTAAAAAAAGCTTTGTGACCAAAAAAAAACATTTTATAGTTCTATAAAATGATTAAAATATAATTATTAGGCAAAAACCTTAAGGTCTACGAATAATTTTAAAACATAAATGCCACAAAATGAGTCTTAAACTCGGTATTTTATTTTCCCTCCCATATCCTGGTACCCTTAATTCTTGTTATTTCCATTTAGTTGAGCGTAGTTATGCATTAAATTTTTATTTCTGAGTTTAGTTTAATTGAATTAAATTCAGAAATATATAAAAAAATATTATTTTTATTTCTGAATTGAACTAGAGCAAATTTTCTTACGTATTTTGTAATTTGTGGGAGTCATGGTTTCTTAAAAAATGACTTTCGAAAACTTTATCTCAAACTATACAAACAAAAAAAAAACCTTTTTCGAGTTAAATGACAAATCTTTTGTATCTTTTTAGGACAAAAATAAATCCTCATTTTTTTCGTTTCTTTACCTACGCTCGTACAAGACTTTTTCTATTGCCACAGATCTCAATCCTTATCATGTACTGAGATCCTTCTTTTTTAATTATTTTTTTATTAATTGTAGCAAGAGTAGAGTTGTGTTGTTCTGTTATCTTCCCTTTTTCATTTGCATTTAAACTCCCTTTTACTTTTTTCTCTCCCTTTCCTGAACAGTCTTATCTTGTTCAACCAATGCACAAGTTATTTACTATTGGTTCATTTTTATAAAGATTTTTTTTATTCTGTAAGTCTTTACATGAGCTAACACTAAATAATTAAAAAAAATTCATAATCTCAAAAGAAATGTTGCAATTTTTTTTTTTTTTTGCTAACATTTTTTTGTTCCATCCGTTTATTATTATTTTTTTTTAATCTTACAATGTTTGTTTGCTCTATTTTCGGTTGTTATTAGTTGCTAAAAATAACTATAGTTTTTGAATTGATTAATTAATTGTTTATTAATGTCCCACTTAAAAGCAAAATGGGGCTATTGGCGACGGATCTCGTAATTTTGATCCTCGGTCAAATTGTCCCGTTGGTCTATTCGCGATTTTCTCTTCACGAAACTAGGGAAATATTTGGTAATTTGAATTACAAAAAAAATAACAACTACTTGTTACCTAACTGAAACGTGATTAGGTAAATTACATGAAGATCAAAAGTATAAACGAATTGAATTAGAGATAGTGACATATATGCGAATTAGAATTGAAAGGAAAGAGAAAGTAGCCAGATGATACTAGCAAGCTGATAGATATTTGTAAATTAGATTGAATTATCGCAATTAATCCTTTATATTGGAAATGACTCCTCATCAGAGTAATATTTGCTATAAACGAGACGTGCCTGTATCAGAATGAGGGATTTGGTAAGCTAATCGTTTATTATTAGAATATAAGTTAGGGTGAACTAAGTTAACAGAGATTTGAGAGAGTGATATTTAATATTCCGTGTTAAATACTCGTGAACTGTGTGTTGTCTCTTTCAAAAGTATCTTCAATTGGAATCTTTAATTTATTGTCTATTTAATAAGACTTAAAGTTGGCTGTAGTGTTTACTAATTAAAGAAATACGTCACGAAGTGATGAAGACGACACTCCAGTTGGTACCTCCCTCTACAAACTTGCACACTGCACCAACTTGAGAACTTGAAACTCTACAGATTTAACGTGCATAAACCCCGCTACGTGGCTGATTTTCAGATGTTTCAGGGCTCGAACCTCCGATTCGACGAAAGAAACTCTGGCCACAAGTTCGCAGCCATGACCACTTGGCTACCGCAGCTATATTATGATTGAAGGATTATGGTCGGCTAAAGCCAATTGTTCAAGATTTCGAGATTCATGGTTGTGAACTTCAGAAATGACCATGTCATGCCGTGGATTGCATTCCAGGCATCACTAAAAATAATTTGAAACAGGTTCTCACTCATATTTCCGTAACTATTATCAGCTGGGTGTACTTTACAATAATATTTCAATTGAAAACCTTGTCTTGTGTAAGAGCTGTGAGTTATTTAAGTTAACATTGCGGTTAAATAAAAAAGAGATAATAGGAGACAGAGGAAATAGCGATAGTTTTAGGCACGCTATATGTGCCTAAAACTATCGCTATTTCCTCTGTCTCCTATTATGTTTAAGGTGATTTTCTAAGAAAAAATACATGATTTGAATACTGTCACAAGGACCTATTGAAATTCAAATGTGAAGGATGGACAGTTTTAAGAATGAAAAATATATTATGTTTGAAGGGACTAGAGGTACAAAAATAAGTAAGCACAAGAAAAGCAGTTTTGATTAAATATAATTATAAAAAGTAATTATCTACCAATAGCAACAAAACTCATTCAAATTGGATTTTTTTTTTTTTTTTTTTTTTTTTTGTCTCATTTTGTAGTAAGGATCTTGGTACTTTTCAATGGTTCTCCGCCATGAATACATCCACTTTTTCACCAAATAATTCAAAATTTGAATATTTTTTAATTCAAAATATTCATTGAACGATTCGAAACTTAATATAAATAAAAAAAAATCGAGCACGTTTTTGATAACTTTGAAAATTCATTTAAAAATTTTGCAACTGGTAAATAATTTAGAGGGGATTAAGGATGTTCAGAAAAAGTATTTCATAAAAACTGATTTTTTTTTAAGAAAATTCTTTCATTTATTCAATTTAAAACTTAAATACCGATCTTTTCTTTTTTGAGCTTAAAAATGATTAAAAAGTTTATTAGAAAAATTGTTTTTATTTTAAGTCACGAATACCTTTCTAAATACACGCAAAATGAAACAAAATATTTTATAACTCAAAAATCTATTGATTTATATTTGAAAGCCACTTCGTGCACACAATATCCACATACATTTAAGGTTATTTCTAGTGATTCGAATGAAGACCATTAAAAATTAATAATTAGAGCCATTAACTATTAAAATAAACCATAATAATAAAACCATTAAAAATTAATAATTAGAGAGTTTTATGTCCAAAAAAAAGAATAATTTTAAAATTTTATCAGGTGGTTTGTTTTATTGTTTAAAACTTGTAGTAACACAATCACCATGATTACTTAAATGACATTTAAAATGTAAGGATAGAAACACATAATTGTGCTGATTTTTGACAAAATTTTCTTCATCATAACGCACAAGTAAAGGATTTAGAAACGCAAGTCCTATTATATATTATTTTCCTCTTAAAAATAATAAATATCTAAGTAAACAAAAGTTGTATGTTCCATTTTTTTTACAACATCGACTATAAAGTATGAAACAAAATACAATTTTCCGATCACAAATATCTATTTGCTGACCAAAAGCCAATGGATTCCAAAAATTCGATTTCAACCCAACAAAATCTCTTAAACCTTACATATATATTCCGTTTTCTAGCGAAAAAATGTGTCCCAAACTATCTCAGTCTGTTATAACATTGTTGGATGTCTACCAAAAAATATTTTCTTCAACCCTTAAGAAAATATTGATGAAAAACGCCTCGATCCTCCCAACAAAACATGACAAAGGAAACATCATTCGATTTGGTACTGATGTCTGTCGAGTACATTGCGCGCTAAAAGTGCTGACGGTCCTCTAAAGCCTTTTGTTGTGGTGACCAAATCCTTTTAAAATCCGGTCTCAAGCGTCAGCTTCCATTCTATTTTGTTTGTAAGCCATAAATATGTTGCTGAGATTTTTATTCCATTTATATCCGAACTAAACCGAATTTAAAAATGTCCATGCAAAGAACAAATTTACGCCCCCCCCCAAGGTGCGCTTTTTTATAATTATTATTAAATTACTCAATTAATTATAAGAATTAAATTAAACGATGAAATATTGAGAAATTGACAGAAGTAAACTTTTCCGATATTAAAATTAAAGCAAACGATAAATTATTAAATTGAATATTATATCAGCTACATGTAATTAAAATTAAAGCAAACGATAAAAAAATTGAAAAGTTATCTGATACGCCAAAAGTGATCCACCTGAATCAATACCCCCTTAGGTGGCGAAAAAAATGGCTGTCTCACAGCTGTCTTAAAATTCTGGATTATGTTATTTATTTTCAGTCATATCTTGATTCTAATTTGCATATGATTTAAGGTAATACATAAAATTGGTAAGTAAATAAAATACTTAATTTATTTAATACTTCAATCCAATAAAAAAATTCGGGGAAATTTAGTACAACATATTTTTTAAAAATTGAGTTCATTAGTGGTGAAAGCAGGTATCAGACATGTATTACATATATTTTATTTCAATCCAATAAAAAATTCAGGAGACATTTATTATATCGTAATTTTTAAAATTAAGTTCATTACTGGTGAAAGCAGACATCAAAAATATACCCAAATACAATATAAATTTTTGAAAAGTGGTAAGGTACGATATTTTAGGTTAACTAAAATAATAGTTCCTTGGGTAGATAATAATATTCAACAGATTGATATTTATTGTATTGAAAAGTTTGCAGTGGGTGCTTAGTTTAGAATATACTGAAAGAATTTATTGAAAAAGTTTAATAAAGTTTTTCGAGTAGAACCGCTCATCAACAATACACACACATAAATTTCTTGTAAATAAATGAGAATAATGATTCCATTTTGCGTGATGATAGTTTGAAATAAATGAATAATGACTGAAATGCCTAAAATGAAATAAAATATTTGTAATTATTCCATCAGTGGTAAAATCCCAAAAACAAGAAAAAATTAGCTTAGGTGACTGTGACTGTTTACTCATGTCGCAGTGAGGAGCAATACGAAGAGCTATTGGCGACAGAACCTCTTCAACCGAACCTCGGTCAATTGACGAGGACGACAACTGAGCTAGAGCCTCCCTTACAAACTTTCACACTGCGCTTTTGAGTGGACTTGGAACCGAGGGCATATTTAAAATGCATCATCCCAGCTATATGGCGGATCTCGTGTAGCATCGAGGCTCGAATCCTTGACTCGAGAAAAACAATTCCAGTTGAACGCGTCATATCACCAAACCGCCAAATTTGGCTGCCATTTCCATCTAAGTCAGTTACTATTACAATATGGCTAAGATCGAATTTCTTAAGGATATTTCAGGTTTCTAATAATTTTCTATACATAATATATTTTTCTTTAAAAAAATTCAATGCATTATGATAGTAAAAGACATCTGAAATTTAATTTTCATTTCGTCTGTTGTTAATATTTCGCAATTTTTGCGTGATTTTTGTGTATTGCACTGATGAAGATAAATTCATGAAGAATTGCTCTCTCTCACAATTTATAAATTAGATTGCATCTGTGTAATTCTGTCTTTGTACTTTGAAATACTTTACATTAAAAAATGCATTTTTAGTTATTTGGAGCATTTCTAAAAGTCACTTTATGTAATTTTATCCCCGTTACCTTCCTGGTATTTATGGTAAATTTATTAAGTGGGCTCCTTGTTGCCAGTATTTATATAACAATATTCGTATCGATATTTGTACGAGGGCTGCTAAAAAAAGTTACCGGTTAATAATGGGGAATAGCATATTAGGGATATGAAATGAAAATGAGAGTATTATTCAGAGATCGATTTTCTGTTTTCTAAGAAGTCAGTGAGAATGACGTCCTTCGTATTCAAAACAATCTGGAACGTTTCCCTGATGCGACCACCTTCGCCTTCTTTGGAGCACATTCATCGGAAGTAACCCATTGTATTGATTGTTGCTTGATTCTCAATGTAAAATAATGAATCATTGTCTCATCAATTATGATAACTTCGATGGAGGGTGATTGAAAATCACGACAACCACCCGACTCTTGAGCAATATATGGATTTATCACCAACTTGCTTTTGCAACTTTATCTATCATCAAAAATGGGTATTTTCTATTTTCCTTGAGAAATGATTCAGTATAGGCATTTAACTTTTAAACAAAAAAAAAGTAGTCGTAGTAGCCTAGTGGTCATGGTTACGAAAACGGCGGTTAGCAGGTTTTCATCCAATCGTGTATTCTAGCCTTGATACGACTCAAGACCTTGAGTGTAGCCGGACCTGATGCTCGTTAAATCCATCAAGGCGCAAAGTCCTCCCACCGCCGTGGCGTGGAAGTCAGGAGAGGGAAGTACTACCTCAGAAGGTACTCCTCATCACTTCGCCTAGGTTCAAAAGTACGAGTTTCCGTTGCAAATGGCAGGAAATCAAGACCTCAATAGAATACACAGATGGATATGCTTTCAAAAAAAGAAGAAAAGAAAGAAAGAAAAACGAAAAATTGGATCTATTAGAACTATGACGTCAGACTGTAAACACCTTATTCATTTTTTTTTTTTTTTCCTCTTTTGAATTTTATATAATTTTTTTTTCTTTGTTCCAGCATATAATGTTATTTCTTACCTTTTACTGTTATACAAAATTGTAAGAATATAAGAATACTTTTTGCCAATAAATGATGAGTTCGGACGTAATTGACTCCCGGGGTCCAGTTTGTAGCTCTAAAGTTTTTGGGTCAATTCGGTCTCCTTTGGCATTCTGTCAATAGCCCTCGTT
This sequence comes from Nephila pilipes, assembly GCA_019974015.1. Lineage (NCBI taxonomy): Eukaryota > Metazoa > Arthropoda > Arachnida > Araneae > Nephilidae > Nephila > Nephila pilipes. The sequence continues at coordinate 119,679 of BMAW01040893.1, forward strand.
TTGCTTCTAGCGCTACGTAAATAAAATCAATCGATCATTTTTAAAACAAAAACGTAAACTTAGTTGTTTAGAAACATTTTGATTTGGACGTTAAACGTTTCCATGTTATCATTTTTAAAGGGCTTGAACAAAATGCTTATTGGATCAATTACTTAATCTATTTCCATCCAATTTGGTTTATAGTGCCCTTCACATTTCAATGAAGATGCCAGTTAAAACGCAGCTAGGACCTTTGAGAAAGTTCAAAGCGTCATACAAACTTTGAGGTTACTCGTGAGAACTGAAGACTGATCAAATTCTTTTCCCACAAAAATTTCGAGATGATAAAAATAATTAAAAATCTCAAAAACGTTAATGAAAACGGAGGTATCTACAGATATTTTTAAGAATGGTAACTAACTATTCTACACTGCAACTGACATCTTATTAACCATTATAAGTTGAATAGCAAATGTTAACTGAAATAATCGCCATTCTTTTATTTGCATATGTAACATGTGTATTAACGAATAAGTTCTGTTGTTATTAAAAGACAAATAAATAACCAGTCAAGAAAATCTTTAATCACTTTATTCTGGCTTAGATTCAACTAAATCGAAATAATTTACTAATATGGAATGTTATCTTAATCATAACCTTAAGCAACTACTATAACAGATAATTCTACTTGTCTTAATAACAAATAGCATGGTTCAATAAACAAGATTCGATTTCTATAGATTTATTGTGACGGGTTCTGAATCAGGTACATTCTCTTAGAACATCACCTCACACCCATCACACTCGCTAATTCCTCTATCTCTTGTTATCTTTCTCAAGAGCCTGAAATCTCCCCACCTCATTCACTTCACTTCTCCTACAGAAATGCTAATTTGCATAAAGCGCAGTTCTTTCACGAAGAGAAGGGTTTCATCCATATAGCGCGGGGAGGTAGACTCAGAGATTAATTAAGGAAGAAAGCGCGGGAGAGAGCCCATCACAGTATTACTAACATTAATTTTGGTATAATTTGTTGTAGTAATACGATATCGATCTGTCTAGCACAGCTTCTCCAGAGAAGAATAGTTTAATATAAATATTCATGTCTTGTCAAAGATTTAATCTTTCGTAGTTTTAGGCGGAATTATATTAACTGATTCATTATTAACTTCAATCTAAAAGCAAGACGAGGGCTATTGATGACCTTCCCAAAGAGGCCGAGTTCACTCAGCAAGGGATAACCCTTCCGGAAGGAATGGAGGCAGCCTCATCTACATGCCAAAGAACAAATAGGCGTCTGACAGCAGACAAGCTCTTTTGGAGTTTAAAAAAAGTTTAATAAAACAAAAATTGAAATAGGCTTTACTAATTTCATTTTAATATGTGCTAATAATTTATTTTCCTGATACATTCTCTAAAAAGTAGAATTATTAAAAATGAGTATTAATTCGCGTAAAGTAAATGTACTTCCGATCTTAAGTATCCACAGAAATAGTGACTATCGAGAAAAGAAAATACCTTCTTCACACTCCCAATGCATTTTTAATTTCACAAATAAACTATTCTAAAGAACAAAAAAGTTACCAATGTTAATAACAAAAACAGACGATTTTACCGTAAAAATCAGTTATTAAATTAAATATTAAAATACAAGAAAACGATAAATTATTAAAGTAGACAATAATATTTTATTCTCATATGAAAATAAAAGTAGACTATAAAATATCAATTTAAATATATCTTAGCGATGTAAATACTCGTATACCTTAACTGTAAAATTTGTTGCTTATTGTAAATAAACCTTAAGGAAACTAAATATAATTACTATAATCATCGTGCATTATAATGTCAATCTATTGAATCGAACCCCATGTATCAGTTATTTTATGCCTACGTCTTTCTGTTGACGCTATTTTCTCAAACCAACAACATGTTAACTCAAGCTAAAACAATAACGTGTTAGCACATGATAATAATAGTTACGAAGAAGTATTTTAAAAAATTAAAGCTTTACATATCACAAATCTAGACAAGTAAGGTGACAATATACGCTAAAGGATCAAAGGTATCTGGAAACCTGTCTATTTTGCTTCTCTCACTGGTAAGTCAAAAATTATTATCAGATTTGGCTACAGGTTTCTTGCAATAGTAACTGCTATTCTATGACCAAGCCTTTCTTACAACTGCTTTTCGGTGGCTCATTGTTCACAAATTGCAGCAGAAACTGCTCTTTATTCTTGTGGTAAGTTCTGTCACCGAATTGAAGTGTAGTAACCTAGATAACAGTTGATTAGTTATACATTCTGCAGGTGTTCTACTGGATACAGGTCTGGACTTTGAGCAGGCCTGTCGGTTTTCTGAATACTTACGTCAGCAAAACCCTTCTTTGCAGAGGCCGTGCAGTATGTACAGGAACGGACACTTTCTTAACTGGTTTAAGAATTTACGGAGTGCAGTAGTGGTCAAAATGTCCAGATGGGCTTCAGTCTCAAGAATTTCTTGCACAGGAACAAGGGTTGGAAACCAAATCTTGAGAAACGACCCCATTGGAACTTGCAGTACAATGCGGTAAGTTAAAAAGCGTTCACTGGGCAATTTAGAACATCCCTGTCTCTACCATGGAATTTCCAGTTAGTGCATCTTGATCAGACTTCGGGAGTAACTTTTAACTTTAAAGTTCATAGTGATGTATTGAAAATTAACTTTTCGAGTTCTGTCAAACTTCTGAAAAAAATTTTAACTTTAACATCTTTGATGACACATTGAAAATCGACTATAAAAATTCTGTAAGACTTCCAAAAGAAATCTTTTTCGAAGACATTAAAACATCGCGACATCTACAAATTCTAAGCATCTCGACATATGTAATTTTTTTTCTTTTCTTTATCAAAAAAAATTGTAATTATTTTTAAGCCCCTTTGATGGTAAAACTGTTCTTTTCAAAACTTTACATAGAACATTTTTCAAAAAAATTTCAAGTCCTATTATAGATCTTTTCACCTGCAATTTTCTTATTATTTTTACAAACTTTATTACCTCTTAAAATGTGACCGCGCCAATAAAGACCACCGTGGAAAGGACCTGATGCATATGAAATCTGTTCGAGATCCCAAGTCTTATCCATAAGCGTGGTGGGGAAGTTTACAGGGGAAGGCGTCAGCTCAGATGTCGTGCTCGTCACTTGACCGAGGTTTAAAAGTACGAGGTTCGTCGCCAATAAGGCTTGTGTTACTACTTAGTGTAACGTTAATAAGCAATCAACACCTCTTAAGGTACTTTCCTTTAAATCTTGAACAAAAGTATGGCCTTTTATGTATTTTATTCCTTTCCTACCATTCTTGTTAGAGAATCTTTGGATATTTTCTACCATTATAAAACTGTAGAGAATTTGAGATCCAATCAACACAGGATATAGAAATTTCAAAACACACACACACATATATATATATATATATTTAGGTATCTGCTGCGTAAACATCCTAAAAGCTTTCGCTCTGTTTGCTAGATCAATATCACCTCTCTAACATAAATACTTTTGACACTGCCTTTTATGGAAACACAAGAAAAATTCTATGGGCGACAAAAGAGACGTGATTTGATTTTGTTTCCCGCTATCCGATGTCTTTAAAGTCTATTGATTGAGAAAAGAGCCGAAAGGGAGAACCCATTTCCTGTGGTTATCAGAATCGTTTCAAAACTTCATCACAAATGTCTCTTTCTATTTTGCTTTCCTTGCTTGCGATAAATGGGTTTCTTATTTATCGCCTTAAAATATAGGTTTTATTTAATTTATATCTGAGTTAAATGGACAGTTTTCTCTAGAGAGAAAACACTGGTACTTTGCCTTCAATGCCGATAAAGAGGAATTCCATGATGTGGAGTATGTTCCACTTATACTTTATATATAGCTACATGAAAGTTATATGTCGCCCTTTAATATAAAAAATAGTTATATTCTAAAGAATGAGAATGAGATTTCTTAATCATTTCATTCGTCTTTAAAATTGTAAAAGTCTAAAAAAACATTTGAATATTTGTATAAAATAGAAATAAATGTAGCATACGTAAAACTGAAGAAAAACACGTCTTGTAACAATTGGAGCTGTTGAGACCACAATTAATCTTCAAATAACTTATTCTAATTCTTAACTTAATTTTACTTCGTCTTCTTTATTTTCCTTCTCATTTTTCATTCATGCCTTGAGAAATAGTTAGGCAGTATAGGAAGATTGGCTTAAGAAAATGGATCAAAACTACAAAAAGTTTCATTCTTTTATTCTTCACTATGTTAACTTTATTCCCTACAATTCCTTTCCCTCTACGATTCCTACACAGCTCTATTTTAATTTTCCGACAATCAAAGCAACGTTGGAAGTTATTTTAAAAATTGTTGTTCGTGGTCTTTGTCACTTTCTCAAATATTGTTCTTTTCATGGCTGATTTTACCTTGAAGGTACGGTCGGGTGCATAGGATGGATGTGGATAAAAACGATGGAAACCGAAAACTGAGGACTAATCAAAAAATGGATTGCTTCCAGTGAATCTGGTGCAAAGAAGGCGAAGATGGTCAAGTCAACCAGAAAATTTACAGCAACAATTTGATAAAATGAAAAGAGTTATACTTATTGAAAAAGGGAAAACGATCGTAAGGAATACTGTCGAAAGTTTCCCCATTCCTATTTTCGATTCCAAGCAACCATTTTCCATTACAATGTGATAAATTTTTGACCCCCTCTCCTCCCTCCTCCATGATGGGTACATATCAGATTAACTTAATGGATTTGACTGTGTTTTACTTTTATGAGGAACGAAATGCATCTGCTTTACAAAAAATATTTCAGTTTGGATATTTCCTAAACTCATGCAGTTTATAGACTGATACACTTTCAGATCCGCTAATAAATTGAAAAAGTAATACAATTCCATAATTAACTGCTAAATCTAATTTCAATAACATGAATCTGAAAGGAAATATAATTAAATATAGATTATACACAAGCGATGTTATTTAAATTCCCTTTTAAGAGAATTAAGAAAACATTACAATGTACTCTCTAAATTGTGAGAGTTAATTTCAATGTCGCATTAATGCCAATTACCCGATTCTCTCTAATTTTAACTCTAGATTCTTGAAAATCAAATAGTCATTATGATTCGATGTTCTTCGAGGAATAATGTTCTTAAGACATCTTACCCGGGACACGTGGTCTTTGTATTTTCAAACTTGTATAGATAATTAAACGCGCCTAATTTATACCCTTAAAGTCCCGCTTTTCGCTGAATGATTTCCATGAAATCATCGAGTTTATTTCGCAATTAGCGACAAGACTGTTTCCTGAAGAATTAATTGTAATGAGATACCATAGAACTCTAAGGAAATCAAAGAGAAATAAGTCTGTGTTCGTTGGAATTGTAAGTGAATGACTTATTGCCAAAATCTCCCCGTAGTCTTAGTTGGAAATAAATTTTAAGGTAACCGAAATGCCTTCGACAAGAAAAATGAGCTTATTTTACGCCTACTTTGTGACGTAATTCCTTCATTATTTAACTACAGCCATTCTAAATTCTAATTAAATAGTCAATAAATTCCATTTTAAGATACGCAAAAGAAAGGCAACACAGTTTATTTAAATGATTCAAGATCACTTTCACTAGAAAGTGATTTTGAAACAGAGTTAAGAGGGATTAACCTCTTAATCACTCCTTCCGATTCAAGTACCTCTTGATTATAGCGGATTCACTTCCAACATAATCGATTAATTATGATGCTTCATTTCAATCTGAACATCTATCAACCTGTCGTTGTTCTCTTTCCATTCTCTTTTGTTTCAGTTCTTTTCATTTATCCCTCTCACTCACGAATTATGAAATAAGCAAAGAAAAAAATCATTCTATGATTTTAAATTCTTGTTTTAAATTCTGTTGAATTTTTTTTTCTTTAGCTTGGTATCATTAAGGGAAATTTTAGAAGCCTCATATGAGACTCGTAAGTATAAAAGGTAGCAAACATGCATATTCAGAAAAAGGAAAAGAAAAGACAGGTGACAATTTTAAGCTATTTTTTATTTTTATTTCAATGATCAAAAGGATATTTTAGCAATTATTACTTAATACAGTGAAAGTACACGTATATTGGAAAAATTATCCTTTGTGAAAAGCCTGGAAGCACTCAGAACATAGTGCTTCCTTGCATCGAGCACACATGTTTCTAATTTTCCTGGGACAGCCGGATAAGTAGCTCTTGACAGAATATTTCTCCTCAGTTTTAGTTGGATAATGCCCATCACCATTTCTTCTGAATTCAGTAGGAGGTTGTACTTTTCAGTATTTCTTTGTTCATGTATCACGCGATGTACTTGGTCTGCCTTTCTTTAAGCTCTGAGTCGAACTACCTTTATAAATAATGGAACATGCAATGGAAGATTTAAACTCGAATAAATCCAAGGATTCCTTTTTAAGATCTAATTTCCATAAAATCCATCAATTTTCGATGCAAACTTTTAGCATATGGTGAAAAATTTGGAAGTACTACCATTTATGGAGTAACTTATGTATTTACAGACCCAATAATGAATCCATGAGATCTATTCAACTCATATTTTCATTATACATTTCGATGAAAGCAGGTCTTGTAATTAAGATAACACGTTTTTTCTTGCCTGCTCAATCATTTCACCGATCCTACAGGCTTCAATTTATTTATAGCTTCTTATAACCTATTTGTAGGTATTTGTAAGGTATATAAATAGCCATGAATTCCAGCTAACACCAAGGATTTTATTCCCCATAGATGGGGTTTACCTCTCATGTATTGTTGAATGTTTGACATTCCTTTGAACGGAATCTTTATTTCATCCACTGATAAATACTTTTCCGGGTCGCAGCTGTCAGCAAACACTCCGGGAAATTGGTTTAATACTGGTTCTGATTTTGTACAATTTACTTTTACTGTCATGAGGTGCATTACTTGGATCAAAAGGAAGGTATTACCTTTTTTCAAAGAAGCTATTTTGCATCACATAATTAGCAATTATGCTTAGTATTGTGCCATGTCTTGGTGCCCAGTAAGGTATTAATCTGAAATACTGAAGGTATGCAAAAGCATAACAAAATTTATTTCTAAAAATATATTGAGTTCATGAAGTGTAAAGGCGAAATTTTCCCTGCATAGTATTTCCATTTTTGTCGATTTTCTACAATTTAAATAACTTATAATTAAAGTTTCAACAAGTTTTTATTCTATTTATTCATGAATTTTTATTCTATTTATTCAAATTTATTCTATATAAATGAAAAATTCAATTTATTCATTTTATATTGAAAATGATATTAAAAAACTGATTTTAATTAATTTTATTAATACTAGTTTAGTTTTAATTTCTTAATGAATTTGCATTTTACAACCACGTGTTACTTTAAGCCTCATATGAGGCACTACGGTTTCCAAAAGACATTTCTTAGAAATAAACAATTTTAATAGGAGTATATTACACGTGTTTTTTTTTTGTTTTTTGTTTTTTTTTTCGGGGGGAGAATTTTTCTTACCTCATTTGGAAGTGTATTACAGTAACACAAATGATGCTATATCTGCGTTCCCTTCTTTCACAAAATCAAAAATTTCAATTTTTCAAGACGATGCAACCATCAGTTACGAAATACTAAAGACATTTGAGGCCCCATTTGAGACTTAAATGGATAAGAGGTGTCACTCAAACGTAAAAAAATGAGAGAGAAATGATTTTAAATCACTGTTTCTTTGAATTATTGTAGGAGCCTCATATGAGGCTCCTACAATAATTCAAAGAAACTAGATGAGCGAGAGGGTATTATCACTCTATATCTAGTTTAATTATCTACACTTCTTATCTTCGTCTAATATGCCTTATCAAGTTTTATTTTGATTGGGAAGAAATTTTAACGTGTGCAATTCAAATTACCCAAAAGTACCCGAGGTTAGTAATGAGAAAATTGAAAATAGCCCAACGTCACAATTTTACTAAGCCTCCCTTTTTTTTAAAATTAAAAGCAATAAAAATAACAATTTAACCTTGAAGCATCTGTATAATATTGAGTTCTGTTCAGGGAACGAAAATTTTTCATTTATAAGTATTTCTCATTATGCATGAACAATTAGTAATCATTAGCTGTATGTACATTTGTTAGTCATACACTTAAAAGTTTTCGGAGTACTTTTAAACGAAGCATTCTGCTCACTTAACATAATCATAGTCTCAAAAATTAAATTTAATAAAATTTATAAAATTTTATAATAGAAATTTCCCATCGTTTTACTCAAAAATTGTGTTTACTTAAAATGCATGAGTTTTTATTAGAAGGAAATATGTTTATTGTATGAGAAATAATCTCCTTTCGTGCAGTAAGAAATATCAATACCATGGATTTGAGGAAGTTTTGAGAAGAGTGTACCGAAATTCTAAAAAACCACGTTTTGAGAAAAACGCATATTAAAAATAAGATTATTTTTTCTAAGACGTTATGCAATTGCTTAAAGTTTTGAAATTGAAATTTATCAAATTATCGTAAATATACCAACGGATTAAACAAGGTGCCACGTACCGTAATTAGAATGAACTAGCTATTACAGGTTATGGCCTCCTAGACTATTATGCTTGACTTGCGTGTAGTATGTACCGCTACATCTAATTGTATTTGAGAACGAGTCGCTATGAGATTCACGAGTTTTTTTGCACGATCATTCTACCTTCTCGCCTCTCGTCTTCCTGGTTGCTCCAGACCTAGTTTTCTGCACATGGGTACCATTTTATATCCACTGCTCCTAAGATGTTCCGACCGTACACTTCGAATTATCTACAAGGCGAAGAACACTGAGCGGCGACCAGACCGCGGGTTTCTTGCGATGATCATGCCCCTCTCAAACTCGTAACCCCTCGTAACCCCCCTCCCTAAATGCTCAATTACCAATACAATCTATTATCCTTGCTTATTAACAAACAAATCAGCGTACCCCGTGTAAAATTCAAGATTATATCGAGACAATTAAAAAAGCTTAAGGTCTTGATGAAATTTCAACTTTCCTCCTCAAGTCAAATCATATTACCATTGCGATATATACTCAAACATCAATATTTTTTGTCCATAAAGGGAATACTGATTTCACTCCTTCTGTATTATTTTTTTCTATCTACCACAGACTGTATTTTTCTGTTTACACAGAAGACTAATTAATGCGTACATGTAATTGTGTGAGTGGACAACAGTAATTCGAACCGTAATTACTCCAGCAACAGTAATTTGAGGACCATTCCACATGTAATCTACATATTCCTAAATTTAAAAAAAGTCCAATAAATTAAATTAGCTATAGATAGTCCTAGCACGCTTTAGCAAAAGAATATTTCTCATCCTCAACAAAATTACGGAACTTTTACAGGATAATAAAAGAAGCCACCCCCAAAGGGCTTTTGTTTTCAAACAACCACAAAATAACATCCCCTACCACTTTTGAGACTAAGTGTTACATGCACGTGATTTGTTTAATCTAATTTGTTCTCTTCCAACCAAGATTTAGAATATCTTCAGTGTAAATTGCAGTCACATGACTAAGAAGTATTTGTGTAAAGAATAGATGAATGTATAAAGATTCCTTTTATGGCAGCAATAATTACAATTCAGATTACAATATATTCAATTTAATAATTTATCATTTGCTTTAATTTTAATATCTGAAAAGAAAATTATTTTACTTCCATATTTTATCGTTCGTTTCAATTCCAATATTAATTGCATACTTTATATATATATATATATATATATATATATATATATATATATATATATATATATATATATATATATATATAAATTTTATTGTGTTTATTACTAAAAGTTGGCATCGATTCCTTTTTATATTTGTAATATAACGATAAGATTATGATGGAATAAATTATTCTGTAATACATGTGAAAATAGTTAGTTGATCTCCTAATGATAATATCACATTACTAATTGTTGAATTCTTAAAGTTCTTATAAATCTGGTAATACCAACTGTATTAATTGTTGGATTTTAAAATATTTTGTACAATCTGGTTAACTTAAAACATTACTCTCTTTTTCTTGAATAATAACTTTATGTCTTAGAATTTTCAGACATTCATTCAAGACAGATTTACTTTACGCATAATAGTATTATCAGATCATATAAGACTTTTTTAGAATCATGCAAGTAGTACTGATAAATTATTGTAAGGAGTTTAATATAAAAACTACTTGTTTTGATAATTTTAACTCAAAACTGCCACAAAAAGGGTTTAATTCGACTCACAAACAATTGAATCCTAAATGAAAGTGAAATGTCTAAACATATTCGCCGTGAGAAACAGCGATTGGATCAACACAAATACAAGCAACTGAAAAGGAAAAGAAATCTACATAAAGTGAATGATAGATTATTTAGTTATCTTAAACCTTTGTACGGAATATTTGAATAATAATTAGTTAAAATGGCATCTTTAAAAAAATAGAAACTGGGGACTATACCTATTCTTCGCAAAGCTTTTCATAGAACAAATATTTTGAATTATTAAAAATGTCTCCAGCTACCTATTTTTGTTTGTCTCAAAGGTACCCTAATCACAGCCAAGACGACTTGCAACTTTAAGCCATAAAGATGACATGACGAGGTCGACTCCTAGCAGGTTCTGCATTCTTGACATTTGTATCAAGTCAATCCTCATCCTCTTTCATCAATTCTAATTCATTGCATTGTCCTACCCCCGCATATCAACTTTTGAGAATTATTGAATTAACTGATAATAAACTATCCCATGGACGGTCAACATAAACAATTTTTCTAGATATTAAAAGATATTTTGACAAAAAATACAGAATTCTAGCGTCATTTAATAACTACAAGAATTTAAATTGCAGTCAGGTCTCTTTAAACTTCTATTTTCCTATCACTCAAGAAAGTCATTCACTGTTAAAGTAAACCATACTTCACATAGAAAAATCGAAGTTGTTTTTTCTCAAGGTTCTCTCGTAAAACTCGTCTTTTTTAATTTAATTACCAAAGGATCAATGACAATTTATTTATTAACGTTGTATTTGGAAGTAACACGAGGGCTATTGACGACGGACCTCTTAAGCTCGGTCAAGGACCTTGATCAAGTGACGAGGACGACACCTGAGCTGGTACCTTTCTCTCCGAACTTCAACAATGCATAAACGGGGAGATTTGAAGTCACAACAGTATAAAAATGGATTGCACAGTGTCTTTTCAATTGCATCAAGACTCAACCTCCCGATCACCACCACCGAATTGTCGGAAACAACACCGACCGCGAGTTCGAGACCATGATATATTAAAGGGGACACACAGGAAACAAAATTTAAAACTCTCTTACTCTTGCTTGGTATTTATGAAATTCAGTACAAATATTTTAATATTCTTTTAACGTTATAAACCATGTACGTGTGTTTTAAGAAACAGGATAAAAAGAAAATAAGTATATCGTCAAAAATAAATAAACTCATATGAAGCACATTTCTTATAATACAGAATAAAATGAAATTTTCCACTAAGAATACGCAATTGGCAAGCATTTCCTATTCAATGTTAAATCTTTTATCCATTCTCTTTCTTTAAATTTATAAAAATGCCCACTTTTTTCCGATATATGTTTGTTTACCCGCCTGTCTGAATTTAGCTTGTTTTATCCGTTGTAAGAATTTTTTTTTTTTTAAGTTTTTGGATATCTTGTTATGTCGGCCTCGTTTGCGTTTTTTAAGACATAAAATAATTTTTTTTTTCCTGGATCCTTATCGTATTTCTCCAGTGAACAAGTTGTTTACTTTCACAAGTTACAATACTTATGTAAAAAATCCTTTTTTTATTCGTATGCAAAAAAATAGGTATAAATAATTAAGAAAAGTAGAATAATTCTTTGGAAAAAAAGATATAATGTTTCTTTCTCTGTAAATATTTTTCCTGTCTATCGTGTTTTTTCTCGTAAAAGGCTAAGATTCAGATTTAATTTTTCATTTATTTATTCTCCATTATCCCCAACAAACATTCACACTTCAAAGTTTTGTTTCAGTCTCAAAGTTCTCCATTGATAGTAAATTGTTTTTAAATGAATATTCGTGTGCTTAGAAAAAAGACATGGACTAAACAAAAACCGTTACATATTCGTCGTGTTGCTGTCCGTGTTTGGACCTTAATTTAAAGGCTTTACTTTTAATTTTTTTTGTAGTTCGCCTTTAATTTTTTTTAAAAAAATTTAAGTACATTTTCTTTAACAGCACATGCTCAGATCGAGAAAAAAAAATAGTCTGATTTTATCGACGAAATAACGGGAAGATTACGAAGTACATGAGCATTGAAATTTGATACAAAGAATCAATTTTATGTTCGTCAAATGTGACATCATAGTGTATCTTCTCCAGACAAATTATTTGAGTTATAATTTTTTTTAATAATTTGTTATTTCTTTAGGAATTATTACGATTCCTTTAGTTAATTGCAAAATATATTATGATTTTTTTTACTAATGAATCAAAAGTATATTATTTGAAAAATCACACATGAAAAAAAAAATTATTTGAAAAAGTTTTTTTTATTGTTATTCAACAGTTTTTGTATTGAAACGGCGCAAGTACAAGCATTGAATAACTGCTGAGAGAAAACTTTTTAAAATTAATAATACTTTTTTTTTTGTTATTACATTGTTTTGGTTTTTGCTTCACTTGTTGACATTTTTATTAATTTTATTGTTATTTTTACTGGCAAAATTTATTCCATGTATTGATTCCTGCTAAGCCTAATTTTGTCTTTCAGTTGTAACCTATTATTTGCCATTTTTACTGAACTGTATTTCCTCGGATAATCACATTTTCTATAACAGTTCTAATTGAACTTTTTTCTTTCTAAGTCTTAGGGAATTGCAAATGTTATTTCTGATTTGTTAATTTTAGAGCATTAGAGAGATATTCATATTTCCATTTCAGTTCGAAGCTAGAAGTTGAATTTCTTTTTGCTAATTATTTAACCTACTGTAATATCACTTAATTTATTTTTTTATTTTAGATCATAATAAGGGTTAAAGCAGAGTTCAGTCCTATAATTTGGTGCGACAACTAAAATAGCCAAATTAACGAATTTTTAGCGTAGGCTTGCACATGTCGATGAGTCTATCGCAATGTTCCACATTTAACGAATTATCGCAAAAAAATCCTTCGTTGCCAATCGGTAGGGCTGAAATGCATTCCATAATCATGCAGTTTAGATGTTCAGAAGTCAATTGTCAATTACATAATGAAGCATTTTTTTACATTTTAAGGATTCATCCACTGCATTTGTGAGTACAAATACCCGTCGTATAAAAAATATCACATTTTCCTGTCGAACGTATGGATCTGCGTGTGAGATACAGGATGTCTCTGATTTCCACATGTTTTATTTTCAATAATGGAAAAGTATTTTGCATTTTTGAAGAATAATTTATAACCATCAAAAAATATAATCTCAGTAGCGAAAATTTAAGCGTGGGTCATCTTTACGCCTTAGAAGACTCAAGTACCTCACAGAAATATACTTTCTATACGTTAGAATAGAATTCTCTAAATAAGGCCTTTGGTTCATTTGTCGACTTAAGAACATTTATTATTGTCAAATAATCACAGCTTCATTTGGAATATTTCCTTTTGTTTTACCGTATTTTAATTCCGTATTAAATTTTAATTTTTATTCACTACATGAGAATAAATTTATCATTTTTTTTGTGACTTTTTATTTATTAAAACTAAATCTGCGAATTATAACTGTTGAGCTTTAATTCACCAGTTAAATCGTTTGTTTATTTGTCGATTTGTTTGTTAGGTTGGTTTTATTAACGTCGCACTAGGAACAACACGGGCTATTGGCGACGGACCTCGTAATTTTGAACCTCGGTTAAGTGACGAGGACAACAGCTGAGCCGGCACCTCCTCTCCTAATTTCCCCCCTCGCCAAAAGGCTCTGACAGATTTAACGTGCATCAACCCCGGCTACATGGCAAGTATTTAGTGGCATCAAGGATCGAACCTACGACTTGACGGAAACCGCCGGTCACGAGTACTGCCGTAGCTACTAGGCTACCGCGGCCCCTTATTTGTGGACGCAATGACATTATTACTTCCGAATAGTTATAGTTTTATTTTAAATATTTTAAATTTAAATCCGCGTGAAAAAAATAAATGCAACTTTCAGTATTATTAATTTTAATTTCTTTTAGGCTTTATGTAACACTTAATAATTCTTTACAGCTTTATTTAATAAATGCAATTGTTATTTTGCAAATTAAGTATTTAAAATTGTGAAAGTTTAAAAAAAAATCTAATATATGAACTGCAAGTTTCGACATCGTCGGATTTAAATTTATTTTACTTTGCTGTTTCACTTACTCAATCATTCTTGCCTAAGAGACAAATTTGCACTTCACTTAACAGTGGTCTCGGTAGCCTAGTGGTTATGGCAAACAAGAAGAAGGTTCGAGAATTGATGTCACTTCAGACCCGCCGTGTAGAAGGGGCTGGTGCACGTTAAAAATTTCGAGGTCCAAAGTCCTCCCGTTGGCGTGATGTTGAAGTTAGGAGAGGGGGTACCAGCTCAGGTGTCGTCCTCGTCACTTGACCGAGGTTCAAAATTACAAGGTCCGTCACCAATAGTCCTCGTGTTATGTGAGATTTCTTTGCATCGTGAAAGAATGTGTGATTTTGACTACTGAGCAAACACAAATTAAGTTGTATGTTACTTATGTACTTCTACTAATTTATTAAAATTTAATGAAACAAATGTTTAGTAGGAAAATAAATGAAAGAGAAAACATCAAGTTGTAACAATGGAGCAGAAACGAAATTAATTCATATTCAGTTTCATTCCCACCAGTAGACGGGAATAAATGGACCGTTTTTTCAGTACAGCCGCGAGTTCGAATCCCGATGCCACTGAAGACCTATCGTGTAGCAGGTCTGAGGCTCGTTAAATATATCGATCATGGATATTGTCAAAGTAGGATAGTGAGGTGCTAGCTCTGGTGTCGTCTTTGTCACTTGACGTCCAAAATTAAGAGGTCGGTAGTTGTTAGCTCTCTTGCCGCTTCCATGTGTAATGCTAATAAACAATCGACCAATTAAGTCATTCTCATCAAGGCATCAAACTGTAAGTGACCAATATTTCAGACAATCAATAATTTTGGTGCGAAGCAGTCAAGCGAGGAAGATCGAGATCGCTTCAATAATAAAATGTTTTATCTTTTTTTCTCTTTTCGTTTACAGAATGATTCTCATGATATATAATTCGAATCATTTATTGATTAAACTTAATAAGTTTCACAAAGCGAAATTCTTATCTTTGGAGGAAATCGGGGTTTTGAAAAAATTTTACTTGTCGCTTCTGATTCTCGAGCGTTTCGTTTTTAAGGGAGGGAACTGCCGAGGTAACCGATCAGATCAGGATTAATAACTCATGGTCGTCATAGCACGAACTGATTCGAACATTGATGCTATTGAAGACTGGTCTTGCAGCGGTTCTGGCGCACTTTTAATCTGTCAAACTCAAAGTCCTCCTTTCTAAAGGGTGTGGAAGTCGGAGAGTGAAGTTTCAGCTCAGGTGGCGTCCCCGTTCACTTGACCGCGGTCCAAAATTTAGAAATTCGTCACCAATAACTCTCCTATTGCTTCAAATGTGACATTTATAAATAATCAATCCATCCATCTATTGGAAAAATGTAAGCTTTACCAAGTCACAAAAATCAAAATTCGTTCCGTCAACTCCACACCTTTTGGTTCAGCCCCAAGAATGGTCATCTCTCCTCTGCAAATGGTGATAACTGTCCCTAAGTTAAGGACTTCTAAACAGAATAAAAACCTAGTTTGGTATTAGAAAATGGTTCGAGTACTTATAAAACAGAGCTTTATTAAATGTTTCTAACTTTTATTCCCGTAAAAAATTGTCTTCTTTATGCGCAACAGTCATTAGATACTTGCCAATACGTGTTATTATTCAAATATTGCTAATGACTGGTTATTTAAATAACTTACAATTTTTGGCGGTTTTAGGATTAAGATATTTTTTAAGATACTGGAATTACAGAATTTTATAAAAAATATAAAAAGTTATTTATATGTTCTAAATAAGTCAGTAATTAACATGAAAAGATTAATTAAAATTTAATTTACCCAGTGTCATAAGCATTTTTAGAAATGGAAATTACATATATTTTTTCGAAAATTAGTAGGAACGTATAATTTTAATATGATCACCAAAAGCCATTAGAATAATACGTTTTAAATGCACAATTTCTTTAAATATAAGATTTTGAAACTCTTTCCAGAGATTGAAAACGATTATCCCCCTCTATTTTAGTTTTTCACATTACTTCCTAATCTACACAACATAAATTTTTTCGAGGTTCTCTTTCACATAAAAGATATTGAAATAGCCCTCGACCTTGTATCGCATCGATGACAAAGAAAATATAATTCGATTTCATTCCCCATTTTTCGACGCATAAGAGATACATTACGAGAGAAAAATGCTGAGATTGCGTTTTCTGCGGTCTCCAAATTCTTACCAAAACCTCAACCCATAAGTCTCTCTCTCCCTTCTGCAGTGCTGGCAAACCATAAATAAGTTTCTAGGGCTTCATCCGATTTATATCCAAGATCAAAGAGAGACTCATTGGGGTGAAAAGATTACAGGCCATTTTATTTTTCGAATACGTAAGGGTATCTTAAAGGTTTAATTGTTACTAAGAAATAACCGAGGTATATAAATTAAATTTATTCTACATATTTATTGATCCTTATGTACGTATATAGAGAGGAGAAAGAGAGCATATATATACACTAATAACTGTGTGTGTGTGGTGTGTGTAAGAGGAAAGCAACACTGTCATTAAAACACAAAGAAGAGAACAATTAAAAACAACAAAAATTTATAGAACTAAGTATAATGTTGAAACTGAATCAAATCTTGAATTAAGAGATAAACTAAATTGAATCAAATTAGAAAATTAAAATTGAACCAAGAATAAATGAATACCCAACAAACAAAACATGCATGAGTCTAGACTGATGGACTAGAAATTGTAAGTTAAACTAGTTCTATAATTGTACAACCTCCAATCATCTGTGGTGAAAATTGATTATCAAAATTCAAGTTTATTTTAAAGAAAAAGAATACAATATATTAATATAATATAATATATATAATGATATCATATATGTATACAGTGCACGTAAAATCGTTCGTTCTTTAACAAATTGAGTATGGAATCATATATATGTATAAGAAAAGCACGCAAAATCAAGCCTGTTCTAACAATTGAGTATGGAATCATATATTTCCAGAAGATAAAAACACCTATTTTTCGAACAAGAGAAATGCGCGTAAATTTATTTTATTGTATTTTCCATTTAGACAATGTTGCACCTTATACCATTAGTCTCTTCTAATAAGATATGTTATGTTTCAAGTATTCTATATAATGTTGACTTTATATAGAGTATTTTAAAAGTCCCTTTTTCTTTCCCTTGAATACACTCGAGGCCGTTAAAAGGCTTCTACGAAGAAAAAAAGTGGTTAAAATCGGGAATAGGTGTGCCCTAGGAGATTAGCGAAAGAACTTGGCGACTTCCTAGATAGGTCGCCAAACGTGCATGACTTAAACATTGAGTATTCTTAGGGTTACCATAACAAATCGCCATTTTTAAATTATTATCGCTTTCAAAAGTTGCCAATGCTCCAGAAAATTCGCTAATCGCCTAGGGGACACTCTATTCTCGATTTTAACCAAAAAAGTTTTCAAAATATGTGGATGATACCAATGAATGTTACTTTGGAAATTTAGCACTCCAAATTTAAAAAGCACACAAACGAAATCTTCGTGCAGGATTATCAGGGGATCTGCGTTAAAGGAGTTCGATATAACAAGGCCCTATTGAATTCATTTTGTAAATTTTGAGGGATGAAAAAATTGTTTTTTTTTCGGAAAGATTTTGTTTAAAGGGTTTTCTTTACCACTTTGTCTGGTTCAAAACTTTATAAGCTTTTTTTTTTTTTCCCCATTTAAAACCGCTCAATTGAGCTGAAATTCTCTATGCATGATCGTTTTAGATGACAATAAGATAATTTAACTATAATTAATAAAAATTAATCGATTAAAACTAATTATTTAAAGAATTATATTTTACGCCAAGTTTCTCACCAGGTCGCCAAATCCGACGCATCAAGAAAAGAAATGTCACAATTGGATATATGCAATGTAGCCCACTCACACTGAGTATTTAGTTTCAAAATGTGTCGTCACTTTTTAATACATTTTGAATTATTTTACTTCTTTTGTAAGTCAATATTCGTTTACTTTACAATGCATAATTGAGCTTAAATTTTTTTTATTTATTTTAGATAAATTTAATAAACGTTACATGTTGTTATATTAACTTGATGGCGAAATTGACATGCATTCTTATTGTAATATCTATTAGTTAAAAAAAAACATCGGTTAAAAAACAAGTTTTTTAAAAATGGGTTTTCTTTCAAACTTCACACTTTGCGTAACATAATTTTTTTATACCTTTGAGTCAAATTGAAAGGGAACGTTGAGTCAATTTGAATTTATTCAATAATTAGTTTACATAATTTTTTGCTGAAAATATTGTAGCTTAGTTTATTAAATTTCTAATTACACATAATCATTTATAAAAAACTACAACAGATAAGGCCAATTGCACCAAATCACTCTCCAAAAGCATCTTATTATAAAATAATTCCCATCATGCTAAGAGTCTTCTACTGTTCTGCTTAGTATGTGCATAGCATAAATATTCCGCTTTCAGAGAAGAAGAAAAATTTTATTTTAAGATTTATACAAATCAAATTACAAATTTTTGAAAAGAATGGAAATATTTTAGATACATATTCAGGTATATTTTTTTCAAGAAGCTGGAGATATATTAGAAACAGTTTCTCAATTCTACTAAAAAATTATGCTCTTTTCACGCTTTTCATATTGAGTTTGTTTTCATATATTCTACAACTGTCATAGATACCGTCCGTCCAGAAATGCAAACTCTTCTCTTTTGAACACAAATACGGCCGACAAATAAAATCAGACTTTATTCAAATGTTTATTTAAACTATTTTTATAAAGTATAGAACGAGAAAATTGCTGTAGGAAAACAGTTGATAACACTCCATACAAACAGATGAGGCTTTAAACTTTACAACGGAATTTAGCATTGGGTATGCGTTTGATCTAAACATTGTTCAAAACTGTGCAAACATATGTTGTAAATATTTGTTCCTTGATTTGAAAACGATTCCCATTTGTACAGCTCATCGAATATTACATAGGATAGGTGAAATGAAATAAAATAAAATTTTCTTTAGGGTAATATATCCACTTTTATTGCAAATTGTAATTGTGATAGCTGCATGATAGTGAAAAATAGAAACACTTCACTATTAGTACTATCTCTTTCAACTTTCAGTTTTTAAAATAATTGCGGTTTTAACTTAAGATTTTCACTTTCAGATTCAGTATTTTGGAAAGCTTCTTTTTTGAAGGTAATAATGCTAAGAAAATAAAACAAGGAAAAAGAACTCCACTTTATTATTTTTAACACAACATTATTTCTTTTTTTAAATAAATTATGTGTAAATGAGAAAAGAAACTAAGTTCGTCTTCTCTTGATTCGTGTTCCTCTTATTCACCTGGCTGCTAGGTGATATGTTGACCAAGATAAGTTTTGTAAATTTATGTAAAAGATTATGAATGTTTCTTATATAAATGATATTTGAACAAAAAATGAACATTCGTGCGGGGGATGTCGTAAAAGCTTGTGACGCCCGCCCGACACGGCGTCCTCTTGTGCCATCACTAGATTCAATTATTAAACACTACGACACAAATAATTACAAAATCACCACAGCAATGCTTCAACAATTTATTAGTATATATTTACTATGACAGAAATGATTGTGCTCTCTCGGGTAAGCTTTCTAATACCTTAGTTCAACCCACCAATAGTAATCTAACAGACTCTTACCACTAGTCCTTCCTCGACTGCAACTCAGACTCAGGAACAACTGTTGAATACACTAGGCAAAATCTTTCTACAGCAATCTTTGCTCGAACCCTCTACTATAAACTTTAATTCCTCCTTTCTCTTATCTAACGCTTCAGCTTCACCTCATCTCACCTCACCTACAGCTTCTCTCTCAGATCCTCTTTCAGATACTGTACTTCTTCCAACGGAGTTTATATGTTTCTCAACTCGACCGTTTTACTTCATTCCTAACTGCTTTACATACTAACTTTACGTATCACGTTTCATTTTTGGTTGGGCAAAGGTTGTTTAGTGAAAGCAATCAATCTCAATTGAAAGTCCCCAAGGTTAGTGAAGAGAAACCGCGAATAGCCCAATGTCACAAGCTTAACTCCTGAAAATAAAAAATAATAAAAAAAACCATTATTAATAGCTGTAATTTACAACGTTATGTACATATGGATCCAGTAATATGCGAAACAAATTTTATCCAAATATCTCAGCTATTTCTAAGTGTGCCTACATGCATGTGTGTGTGTGTCTTTACAATACTCTCTTCTAATGTCATAAAACAGAATTATACAGGAATGTAAGGCATACTCTTAAAATCCCTCCAAAAACATACAACTACAATTTACGCTTCTTCTTAATAAATTGTGCATTGTTAAGTCACCTTTATTTGCAGTTCAAGAATCATTTCCATTTCATAGGAAATTATTTTAATCTTTTATCAGTTATAACCTTTTCCCGAACAGACATTTCCAGGCATATCAGTTTATTTTTCATTATCAAACGCGCAGCTTTCTTTTGAAAAGATTCCAGAATAACTCCCTAATACCGACAATGCGAAAGGAGAACGCCGCCATTCGTGAAGGGCAATCTTTTGTGATATATTTCTAAAGAGACCGTAACCCAACAATTTACAGAATAATCCCCCTCCAATTTCAAACAGCTTGTTGAAGACGCTTGCCTTACGGGTACTGGAGGGAAACACAGTCGAGATATCCGTCTCTAATATCAAATTAAATTATAACGGTTTAATATACGAGTATAATTTGTCGTAACTGTGACTGTTTTCCTAAATACAAACGCTGAGGTGACTTTTTTGTGTCATGTTTATGGTGATCCGGTTATTTTTAAGATTATTTTTCGTGACCTATACTAAACTCTTATTATCTATTTTGAGATACGCAGATAAATTAATACAAACATAATTTCAAAAGGAATATTTTAATAAGATTAAATTATTAACGAGGAGTGTGTGGAGTTGTTTCTTTCTAGTAAAACTTCGCGTTTGGAAGAAAATTCGATAATTTGATTCTCAAATCTGATTAGTTTTTATTTTCATTTTCAAATAAAAACGGTGTTTAACTTCAGACTCATAGGACGTGACAAAAGAAGAGAAAACTTGTGAAATTTTACAGAATTATATATCAAAACTGAATAATCTTGACGATACGAGAGCCAAATATTTATCAGTAGTTTTCTCTCTTATAAGTATTTGAGACAAGTATCGCACGACAGTTCAATCAAAGATTCAACATCGGAATCCTGTAATTCCGTCTCGATTCTATGTTAAAATACGTTAGATAATCAAAGATATGTCCTCTTTTCGTTTCATTATATGCATCCCCATAGTAGTCCTATTCCCCTTTTCCAAGTAATACGTAGTTCCCCAAACTGATGGAATGGGGATTTTAATATAGGTGAGTCCCTATTGGGGTCTTAAGACTTGCAAATTTACCGACCCGTTGATGGTCATCGCAAGCTTGATGCTCGGGAATGTTAATCACCTTTTCAGGAGGAAAGGGTGCTTTCTCTCTCTTCATGTCTACCTTGTATCCCTCCTGGCTTCACATTTAAATAAGAAGCATACCAAAAGACTTTTCGTATTCACACCGACACATTCACGCAGGCACACTTTCATAATCATCATATTAAGATATGACGCGAACCTATCTTTGCATGATATACCAATGTCATCATCCTTCGTGTATGCGATTGGGAACTTTAATCCATTTGATTCAATTAACCAAATGAATGCGATAGTAGATGGTCGTATCATTTACATCATGTTTCTTATTCTTATTATTCTATTCTCATCCGTGATCGGAACTTTTTCTCACCCACTATACGATTTGGCATAGTTTGGTTTAGTTAATTATAAATGTAATAAATCTCAATATTAACAGTTTTAAGTAATTAATTAAATCAGAGAAGACACACCGCATCACAATCAGTTGATTGTGGAATATCTAGTTCACGACTAGCGAGACGTGTTAATTTCTACGGGATAGGTGAAAAACAGCATCTTACTATATTTATCACACCGTATGAAGCATTTGGTCTGCCGGACTTCCTCCTTTTATGCAAATAGTGTTCTTGAATTGAGAAAAAAAGCAACTAAACATCAATAGAAGATACGTAAGGTCAGGACAAAATACCTTATTAACTTCCAAAGAATATACGCAAGTTCGCTCTCTCTTGAATCCCTCTTAACGCAGTTTGTCTTGGTTTATATTCTAATAATTAAGTTTTAGAGTTTGCCCTCGTTCTGATTTCAATAATTCTCACCAACAGTAGCTTCGCATCTTAGTACTGAGACTAAAAATTATCTCAGTCCAAAGGATTAATTACAATACTTAAATTCCATTTACTAATAACTATCAGCTTGCCGTTATCCTCTATCAACCTTCTTTATCCTTTCAATTCTATTTCGTTTATATGTAACTACCTTTAATTCTATTCACTGTACTTCTTAACTTCATCTAATTTATCTTATCTAGTTTCAGTTTGGTTTTGAAGAGATTGTAATTATATGCAATTCCAATTACCAAAAAGTCCCCGAGGTGAGTGAAGACAAAATCGCCAATTGCCCAACATTACAAAGTAAAAATACATCTTTCTATTAACACTGAAAACTGTAATCGATATTTCTGTTGTTATGTATCGTTTCAAAACTTGACGATTTTGTTGTCACACACCCCATATTGTTAGATCAATATTGACGTAAACTGTTCATAAATAATTCAATTATATCTTTCTGGTTACAAATAAGAGCACATTTTCTTCTCCGAGAAAGATGAAAACATTCATGGATCAACAAAAGCATCTAGGAAAGAGTTATACGTCAGCGTATTTTTGCGCCATTTCCTATCATTCCTGCATAAAGCAACCCTTTTCATTACAGAGAAAGTTCCAACCAGCTTACTACACACTTATGATTGTCGCAATGTATAGTCCGAAAGGACTCACCTTTTGTGATCTATTTCTAAGCAGCGGAGAGACGACCTAATTACCAGGAATGCTGCTGCCTTCGAATTATTGTTCTCCTCCGCGGAAACAGCTTGGTTGAGACATTTGACTTAGGCACTACATAATAAGTTGGGGGAGAAAGCATTTGAGAGTAATATCATCTTGTAAAGTATAGATTAAAAGCTTCACAACTTTTTTTAATGTTTTTGGGGAATTTTCGAACGAATATAAAAACACTTTAGGTTGAAGAACACGCTATTTAAAACGTATGAAATGAAAACATTTATAGTAAAAGTTCATTTAGATATCTTATTTCTGGTTTTTAAACTTCCAAATCTTGTAACGACAACCCTTTATTACTCTGTATTTGCGCCATATCTTAGTTATGCATCAGTGGCTATTAAAAAAGTATTTCATTTTGTCCTTTCGAGTCTTTTTTTTTTTTTTTTAATCGGTATTTATTTTTTGATATCTTTAACTAAGATATGTCTCGATACACAGACAATAGCATTACGAAAAAAAAAAAAAAAAAAAAAAACCAGAAGTTATACTGTACTACAATTAAAAAAAACAGAAGTTATGCAATACTACAACTAAAAAAAACCAAAACTTTTTAAAAACAACGTTTTTATATGGTGGCAAAGTTCATTAAAAAAATTATTTAAATATTAGTTAAAACTTTGTAAAAAACCTCATATCTCTCGTCTTTAAGATCACTCTCTCTGCGAAATTCAATATATCTCCCATAGATGGCGCCAGATTACTACACAAATTACGTTACTAAAAAAATTATTGAAATATTATTTAAACCTTGTCGCAAGTTCTAAATATTGCATTGTTAAGCGAATAAGAACGATTCCCAAAGTTCCAGAGCTCTAGCTTAATGGGAAGTTGGTTAAATTAACGATCGAAAATTTGATGACACACACACACACACCAAGTGAAATTCAGAAAAATGTTTTAATAATTCGAGATAAAAACCAACGTTTTTATATAATGGCAAAATTTATTAAGAAAAATTATTGAAATATTAGTTAAAACTGGTCGCAAATATCTAAATATTGCATTGTTAGGCAAGTAAGAACGGTTCCCGAAATTTCAGAGCTCTAGCTTGATAGGAAGTTGGTTAATTTAACGATAGAAAATTTGATGACACACTGATACACACACACACAGAAACACACACCAAGTGAAATACATAAAAACGTTAAAACTAACTAAAATTAATTAATTCATCCGGTAATTAAATGGTTGGAATGCAGTTTAACCCAATCACTCTTGGCGACAAGAATTATTTGGCAGTATTTTGCCAAATGTGGCTACCCTGGTCCGTTTTACGGACTTAACGTTCAGCCAAACAAAAAAATCGCCAAGTTTGGTGCCAATTTTTGAAATCGCGCCAAGTGGTTGGGATAAACTGCATTATTGAAGAAAATACTAGCTAAAACTTGCCGCAAATGTCTAAATATCGCATTGTTAGGCGAGTGAGAACGATTCTCAAAGTTTCAGAGTTCTAGCTTGATGGGAAGTTGGTTAAATTAACGATCGAAAATTTGATGACACACACACACACCAAGTGAAATTCAGAAAAACGTTTTAAAAAACAGAAGTTATACAATACTACAACTCGACGAAAGCTACAGTTGATACATTTAATCAACTATGCATAAAACTACTCAGTCAATCGAAGGACGGACAAGTCATAGCGGGATTAAAAAATCTTCTTGAATTTTGCAATGCTGCAAATGGTATCGGAAATATTACCAAGCAAGATTACCTCTGTTAGAATCAGGATTTCCTCTTACTGAACCATTTCTTAAAAAACGATTAAAAATACCGAATTTACAACGTATAATCTGTGAGAAAAATAATATTGGAAATACTTCATAAAAAAGTTTGAGGAAACAACGCCAATACCAACCCTCCACATCTGAGTAAGGAAAATGTTGTATATGCACAAGAGGAAAGAAGATAACAAGTAATATAAAGTAAAAAAACTTTTTTAAAGTCAATTCCTACTTAAGTCAATAAAGAAAATTTTTATTTTAGTTACTTTTTATTAAATAATTACAATAAATATAAATATGTGTATGACAGAATCACAATATTAAGGGGCAAAAGAATTTTTTTCCCACCGACCTACACGTTTCGTCACTGACGGTATTTATTCCTAAATTTATATCCCGCTAAATATCTTACATAAGAGAATTTTTCTTCTGCCATATAAAACTAAAATTTATTATTTGAAAATCAAATAAAAAAATTTTATGCTTCGACGAGATTCTATCCGAAGACATGGAGATTCTGCGCCGACGCTAACTTTGCCATTGCAAAATAAATGACATACTAGAAGAATTGGCTTGTTTCTTAATTCATCCGTGAAATTAAATGGTTGAAATGCAGTTGAGCCCAACCACCCTTGGCGACAGATATTATCAGGCGGTATTTTGCCAAATGTGGCTACTTTGGTCTACTTCGCGGACTTAACGTTCAACCAAAAAAAATCGCCAAGTTTGGCAATTTTTGGAATTGCGCCAAGCAGTTGGGTTAAATTGCATTTTCACCAATTAAATTTAATTAAATGAACAAATATCTGAAAAAACTGTATTAACATCAAGTGTCCTCTACTACATCTTTAAAAAAATGTATTTGAACTTGAGTGGATGAATAAAAAGTATATTATTAACGATTTAAAATTTGAATAAGATATGTATAGAGAGAGTATGAACTAATAGTAGGAATTTTAAAAATACTCTATGAGAAGATGGACAATATGTAACGACTGCATTTGTAACAGGCATCGCAATATTATTTGCAACTACTGGAAAAGAAATAGTATAATTGTCATGCAATATGTTATTCTTATAATGTATCTAATATAATTGACATGTCTTTAGTGAATTTATGAAATAAAATTTATTTACTGGGGTGAAATTACAACCATGATACCGTTAGCGTAATGTTTCTTTAGATGATTCCCTTTACAATGGTCAACGTACCCTTTCTTTGTGATCAACGCCGAATCCACAAAATTTAATTAATTATCCAAAATCACATGTTTGCATGGTGACAGGAGTTCAAAAAGACCTCCGATACGTTGGAAAAAGTACGTAGTAGATCTTAAAAGAGACTCATAAGAAAAATTACATTTGTGTGATTTTGGTATGTAATATTTCAGAAAAGATCTTTTATAAAAGGGTATCGTCGATATTTGATCACATTTGTGTTTATTTTTATCGTACCAATTTTTTTAAAAAAAATTTCTTTCCTATTTTTATTATGAGAAAAAAGACGAATTCTGTACGTGTATTGACGGGTATCATCATTGATATTAGGCTTAATGAAGGGTATCATCATTAGCATTAGGCTTCTTTCCTACTTTAATTCGAATACCAACAAGAAAACTGAAAATCAAAGCAAATTTTTTGCTTGAAAATCAAACTGTTACGAATTTTTCAGTTCATGGGACTACAAACTCACGGTTCACAGTTTAATAATTGCTGATTTAACAAAATTCTCTATTAAATTACGTTCGTGCACTTCTGGGGCTTATTAAATCAACATTTTCCTTACTAATAAACATAACCTGTTCAAGACAATTTTTTTTGTTCCTTTCCAATTAAGATTCTAGGCGAATTTAAGATGCATATTTTTGGAAGCAATAAAAATGATTATCCCATGCTTCATTAGAGATTATGGACCTTATTTGTAACATTGGACAATATGCTCCACGTACGTTTCAGCACTTTTTTACATTTAAAAAAATATTTTTCATTTATTAAAATACTTAATACTCGGCGAAAATTCCTTAATTACCGATAGATAGATGCAATCTAATAATTTGGCTCATTTGCGATCTGTTCGGTATATTCTTCACCTTAATAAAACATTCTTTTTAAAAAAATATCATTAAAAAAACGCTTTGACTTTCGAGCTAAGAGGGTTGTATCAGGTAAATCTATGATTTAATTAGTGTCGTAGCCCTTTTTTGATTTTTCACCCGGAAAATAACGAAGCGCTTTAATTAACGCTTAATTTATAACGCATGTTTTTTTTTTTAAGTAATGTCAGTAAATTTAAAATTCTTTAAATATGTTCAGTATTATTTATTGGTAGGTTTATTTTCTGAAAAGCCGATTTAAAGGGTGATTGTCATTAACGTCTCACTGAGGAGTAATGCGACGGCTAATGGCGAAGGATTGCGAAATTTTAAACCCATGAAAAGCGATGAGAGGTCGGTACCAGAACTGTCACCTTCCGTTCCAAACCAACACGAGGACTTAGGACCTCGACCAGATTTTACGAATACGCGGAGGGTCTTAAGTGGCATCAGGGCTCGAATCCACGACTCGACGGCCTCGAGTCCGCGACCATGACCACTATGCTACCTCGGCCACGCGGATTTAAAAGGGACACAGAAGAATATTAGCAAATTTTTAAAATTAGAAATTTATAAGAAAAAAGGTTTTATTCGCACATTCATAGAATATACATTCTGGAAGAGAAAAAAAATCTCAAAAAATTGCTTAAAATTTTAATTTTTTCCAAGATGTTTCAGTATTTAATATTTTTTATTAAACTTTCTCTTTCTATGGTTTATTTTTCTTGGCCCCTCACAAAGCATATAATCCCGTGATCGAAAAATCTTAATTTGGTGAAAAGTTCATGAAATATTGTCGTTTTGGGGGGGAAGAGTGAAAACCTTGTTTAATGCTCTGCAGTAACGATTATTACAGTCATTGGTACTATAATCACGTGATCGAAAAAGCTATCTTGGGTGGAAAATCTGAAAATAGGGCTATTTTGGGGGAAAGCGAAATATGATCTGAGAAATTTTCACAATTCCCACCTGGTTACACTGAATACATGTCTCTCTCCATTAATCCTTTCTCAAACAGGGTTTCCAGATCCAGTGCAGCTGACCACCCTTGTTCTATAGCTTATGGAGAAACGGTACCCTAAAAATGACCAAAAAATCGGGGGGGGAGGAGTTTTTAACTGTATAACTCCTCCCGGTCATTCGTTTCTGCGTACAATGTAAAACGCAATAAATGAAACAGTCAAATCAGAATTTAATCCTTTTTTTTTTAAATCAAGTTATGAATGTACAGTAATACTCTCTGTAAGGTAGGCCTGTACAACCCGTGACCCTTCTGGTGTCACCCTGTGGTCTGATAAGCTAGATCATCTGAACAAAGATTGAAAATTTTTATTGTACATGCAAGCACCAAAAACATTCCACTATGAGTCGTAAGTATTATATCCAATTAATATGGAAATATTGGTTCATGTCTATTATAGCGGCACCCGCCAAATTATAATTTCGTATCTAGACGATAAATTTCCAATCGAGTAAGATAGATCGCCAATGCTGGTTGTAAGTTCCTAAGGTTGCAGTCGTAAGAAACAGAACTTGATCATATTAGTAACATATCGCATGCCCGTTAATGTTGCCGACAGTGTATTATTTTTTTTAAAATACCTAATTTGTTTTCTTCCAAAATGTCGTTAACAATCTTTAATTTACGAAACAGCGAAATGGATGTCATCACTTCTTTTCAGGAGAAATATCTTTTACCGGACACACTGTTATACAAAAAAAAGTCCACGCCATGAAGTGGTTTGTTAATGAAGAAAGTATTTGGAAGTGTATTATTAAAAGTTGTACGAATAATAAGGGCCTCCCGCGTTGGAAGTTGGTTCAGCGGTTCCAAAATACCGTTCGTACTGAAATAAGATTTATGTATTGTCGTCCATTAAATAATGTCGCAAACAATTGAATATGCCTAAGGGTGCAACAGTAGATTGGAACCATTATTTGAGAGAAGTGTGTTCTCTACATTTTTTCATATAAAAAAAATTATTAAATAAAAATATAAAAAATAAAAAGTCTATTTTTATTGGTATGTTATTTGTTTTCCTACTTTAAATTTCGCGCTTCGCTTGATTGGCGCTTTTTACAAGCTTGGCGACGTTGGCGCATGTTTAATTTGGTGGGCACCGCTATAATGGACAAGTACCAAAATATCTCAGTACATTGACTCAACTATCATCAGAATTTTTCTACAAATTTCTTGTACAGAAACAATGACAAAGTTGAACTCATTTTCAAAGCACGCGGGCACTAAGCAATGTATAACTTAACATCAAACTTACTAATGAGCGCATTCCTAGAAGCGGGAAGGGAATGCGACGCGCAGATCACACGAAATCCAGTAGCAGCCAGTCTGTTTGCAGCTAGCCAAATATATTTCCCAGAAGTGCATGTTTCCAGGCTGACTGGCTGAAAGGTATATTTTGATCGTTAATAGCTTAGCACCAGAAATGTATTCCAGCTGCAGGAGAGTTTTTAAAATTGTATTTCGTTTTAATGTATAACATTCGATAAAATTTAATTTTGCTTAATATATGGCACAATTTCTTGTTTTATTTTACGAGGTTTGGGAAAATTAGTTACTTCCCGCAAATCGGGAGGTGAATATAGTGGAAATTTGTAACGTGAGAATTTGAAATGGCGTTAAAAGAGGTATAAATCTAAAATTTGCTGTCCTTACAATTGGCCTTCTCTTTTATTATTCTTTAGTTCATTAATAGATTTTTGTTTTGTTTTAAATTTAATTTTAATTGTAGTGTGTTTAAGTAATTATAATAATTTTATATCAGTTATATTAATTTTACTTAGTCATATACTGATTTCTTTAAATATGTGTTTATAAACATTAATGTATGAATGTGTTATTGATATTTTGTGAATTATAATTTATATATATATATATATACATGCCTTAAACCCTGTAATTATCGAGCCCTCCAGAAAACAAACGTATTTATTGCTACCGGTTAAATTATGTTTAGAATACTTGCAGACCATTTCCTGTTTCCCATTTTGGTATTGAATCAGTGTGTAGTATCTAGTCCACCTTCAGTTTTGTTATAATACTCTTATGTAAAATTATATCTAGTTTCTTTCCTTTGTAATCTAAAACTTTGCCCTCTGTTGTAACTGAAAGAGGAATTACGATTTATTCTTTTTTGGCTTATATAAAACAAAGGTCATATCCGGTTATAACGTAATTCGTTCATTACTCAACTCTCGACGGCCTTCTTAAATTTTAACTACACAGTCAATACGTGCCAAACTGCAATTGAAAATACGTAAATTAAATCGTCATGAAGTAATTTAAAAAAATACATACACTTACGGTATCATGAGGGAAATGTCACTTTAGATCAGTTTTCTTTGTTGTGTAGCTAAAGGAAACAACCTTGTAAGTACAACGTACACAAGTACAAAACAAAAGTGAGCTTTTTGGTGACAACGGCATCCCTACTAATGCTATAAAAGATTACAGAAAAAATCAGTGTTGCCTGTAATTCGGTTTTCAAATTACAGAAAAACAATTTACAGGGGTTGATTTTCACCCATGGTACCTTTTCAGGGTAATTAAGTTCGGTGTTTAAAGTGAGAAGTACCAATTAGATGCTTGATGCAAATTAAAATTAAATTTGTACACGTGTAAGCTAATTTTTTTTTTTTTTCAAAAAGTAAATAAAAGTTTAGCAATCAATATGTGTACACGTGCCTTATTTTACACTGAATTTTATTAAGAGTACCTCTGAAAAAATCTTTTTAAAATATACGCAGTATGCAAAAATTGTAAGATTCAAACACAAATTTTCATATGGCTTTTGTGTTACATCATTTACATGTGTAACCCCGGAAACCTCAACTACTGAATTGTGTATCAAAAATCAAGACGTCATTTGTGAATTCCAACATCGAAACTATTCAAGGTCAAACATCGCCATCTGTGAGCGGAATTCGAAATGTTATTTTTGTTACATAAATAACACTTTTCATCGTGAGAGCAATACGGTCCTACCCATATTGTTTTATATTTAATTTTAAAATGTGTCAAAAAATTTTATCCGCCCTATATATTAATGCTGGGACGTTTTCAAATGAGAAATAGCCCTTAGTCTATATTCTTTTAACACTTCCCTTCCTCCTCCCCTCCCAAAAGTTTTAAATAACAATCGCTAAATTATCTCATTGCTACTAAGCGAAATTATATAAAGATTCTTATAATAATGTTGCATTATTTATCTGCATGCAGCTATTTTTTATAGTAATATTTTGATTTTAAGTTTTGTGTAAAAATCGTTTGCCTTTCAATAATATAAATAGGTTGCAAACGTTCTGTAAAATTATCGTCTGTTGATCAAATAATTTAATGCATGTTTGATTGTTCGTCATGCAATATTTGCTAATATATATCTGGGAATGAAATTTTTGCTCTATTTTTATGCAGCTTTAGAGCTAATAATAACTATTATAACGCCCAAAATAACTTGCCTCTGTTAACTAATTAATAGTTACTTAAACAGTCACTTATCATAAGCCAACGAATAGAAAGTCATTCAGTGATGATGAAGCATTTTTTTTTTAATTCAAATCTGTAAATAATCCGCAATTGATTCCAAATAAACTATTTCAATGAAAAGATCCCAAGAAGAGTCTGATCTGATGTTTAATATTACTAAGAACTCATTTTATTGAACCAATCGGCTTCGATTCCTTAGGAGATTGATAGAAGAGGATTCGATTCTTTGACTCTTTGTGGATCCTTAAGCTCTTCACTCAACTCACGCCAATATAGATGTCTCACATTGATAACTTCAACTCATTTTCCCAACCAATTCTCTTTTTTAAAAATATTCGTTGTTTATGAATGCAATTTTTCGATCTCATTCATTATACTTCAATAATTTTAATCGAATCTACATAAATCACGTTTCATTTATTCGGAGGCGTCTCAACTAAAACAACATCGCATTATAAGTCTTCAAAGCGTTAGTTGAAGACAAAATCATGATAGAACCAACAGTTGCAAACCTGGAATATAATACTTAGGCTCTGATTCTGGTCATTATCGCATTCGATATCATCATTAAACTCATACCAAAGTTAGATAGCGTATTTGCTGAAACTATATATTTCTTAATAAGAAGTGTGCAGTGATTTTTATTCGACGTTGATTGGATTTCGAGTTTTTATTCCGAGTTCGTGTTTTAAAAACAGCAAATTGAATTTCAAGATTTAGTACTATTTATTTTTAAAGCTACTACTTTCTACAAGAAACGTTATTTAATTTTGTGACTTATTTATTCATATGAATTTCGTATTAGTGTTTTGAAAACAGCGATTGAATAAATTTCATTAAGAAGCTTTAAAGATCTCGTCTACCGGCCATTTTCGAATTTGTGAATGTAACGTTAATCCTATGGAATTTCTACTGCCGTCCTAAAACCTTTATTATTTTATTTATTTGAATGCAAAACAAGTAATATAAAAAATTTAATCAATTCCTACTTAAGTCAACAAAGAAAATTTTTTATTTTAGTTACTTTTAATTAAATAATTACAATTAATATAAATATGTATTACATATAACAGAATCACAATAAATATTAAGTGGGAAATGAAATTTTTTTCCACCGATCCACATGCTTCGTCACTGACGGTATTTATTCCTGAATTTATATCCTGCTAAATATCTTATATAAGAGAAATTTCTATCTCCCATATAAAACTAAAATTAATTATTTGAA
The DNA here is from genome assembly GCA_019974015.1 of Nephila pilipes. NCBI lineage: Eukaryota > Metazoa > Arthropoda > Arachnida > Araneae > Nephilidae > Nephila > Nephila pilipes. The sequence continues at coordinate 152,597 of BMAW01040893.1, forward strand.
AATCAAACAAAAAAACTTTATGCTTCGACGAGATTCTATCCGAAGGCATGAAGATTTTACCCCGACGCTCTACCAACTTTGCCATAGCAACATTAATGACATTGTAGAAGCATTGGCTTGTTTCTTAATTCATCCGTTAAAATAAATGGTTGGAATGCAGTTTAGCCCGACCACCCTTGGCGACAGGAATTATTTGGCGGAATTTTGCCAAATGTGGCTACCCTGGTTCGCTTCACGAACTTAACATTCAGCCAGAAAAAATCGCCAAGTTTGGCAATTTTTGAAATCACGCCTAGTGGTTAGGCTAAACTACATTTTCACCAGTTAAATTATATTTGAAAAAACTGTATTAACATCAAGTGTGATCTACTACAAGTTTTAAAAAAATGTATTTGAACTTGAGTGGATGAATAAAAAGTATTTTATTAACGATTAAAAATTTGAACAAGATATATATAGAGAGAGTGTGAGCTAATGGAAGGAATTTAATAAAAAAAAAGATTTCGTAATAGCCTAGAATAATGAAGGTGTCTTTGAAATTACACTTTTCCTCCAAATTTTAGAAATATTTTACTCCTATTTTAATGATTTATTTAAGTTTTTTTCCGGTCATTAAAAAATATTCCCAATATTTTCAAAACTCCGAAAGAAAATGTAATTTGGAATTTTTTTTTTTTTTTTTTTTTTTTTTTTTTTTTTTTTTGTTCCTTCAAACGCGCTTTATTGCGTTTAAGTTGATAAAATATAGGATGGTAATTAAAATTTTATAAGATGAACATTATGTTCATGAAATGAAAATTTTATTGAAGACGGGAGCCTTAATACCAACAATTATTAAAGACACGTCTTTGTATAAGAAGTGTTATTTATTTAGAGTCCGTTTTTATTCATATGAAGTTCGAATATTAATTATTAATTCGTGTTTTGAAAGCACCGAAATTTAATTAATTTCATTAAAAACTTTGAAAAGAAGCTTCAAAATGTTCTTTTCGTTTAAAATATTCTTTTTTTCTCCCGTTTTATTACAAAATACAATATATACTTCTTTTTGAATCAGAAAATAAACATGAAAACTACAATATTTTCTACCAGAAAGTTCTTCTGCAACAAGAACGGATAGGAAATGAATAGAAATCCGCAAAACTTGTTTATGTTTCGCAAGGCAACGAAAAATGGAACGAGACGTTTGGGATGAGGTTTTGGAAAGAATTGCCGTCCATAGAAAACACATTCTCAGCACTTTTTTTCTCACACAATAAACTTTATACACGTCAAGAAACGGGAAACCAAATCGAATTATATGCCTCTTTTGCTACTGTTAGAAGGGTTAGGTCACGGATATTGTCCCGATCCTTTTTTCTTTTCGAGAGGTTGTCAAAAGAATTTTGATATTTAGAATTTGGAAGGGCGGGTTTATTGGATATATAGAGTTTTAGATTTGGCGATTTTATATTTATCTAACAAACGGAAACCTTTCGGGGAATGTTTTTATTGCAAACACATGCACAATAGGAATTTTTTTTTTTTTTTTTTTTGAAGATTCTTTTTTGAACAAAATTGAATTTTTAGATTCTATCAGACACGTATTATGAATAAGGGTGAAAATGTATGAGATTTTGGTATTAGAAATCTAAAGGTTCTGAAAGATAGTAGTAAATATTATACAAAACTATTGCGATTTATTCTGTTTTTCTATATATATATAATCTACAATTTACAGAGAGTTAAAAACCTACAAGTTTTGAGCTTCTTAAAATGATTTTAACGACGAAACATAAATAAAGAATTCTAACATTCTGATTTTTCTAAAATGGTTTTTGATTGTTTATTAACATCGTACTTTGGCCGCGGTAGTCGTCAACGCGGACTCGCGACCGGTGGTTTTTGTCGAATCGTAAGGTCGATCTCAAGAGAGATTAAAGATCCGCCGTGCAGCGGGGTTGATGCATTAGGACTTCACTTGAATTGGCATCACCCTTTCCAAACTTGCACATCATGCCAACGGGATAACTTGCAGCATCGACCAGATATAAAGAGCAACAACCCCGCTGCACAGAGGATCTTTAATGGCTCTAACCCCCGACTCGACGAAAACCACTAGTCGCGAGTTCGCGTCCTTGACCACTAGACTACTGCGACCATTTCCTTAAATCGTATTCCTGTTATAAAGTTATCAGATATGTGAGTATTGGTTTGAATGATAGTTTACAAATTTTTCTCACTCAGAAGCAACGTGACAGCTACAGGCGATGGACCTAATTTGGGACTACCGTTTAGAACAAAACGGAAACAAACAACCAAGCTTAATTTCAACTCAAAAAATAATTCAAAATTTCGATAAGATTTAACTGAATTCTTATTTCTTTTCAGTTAATAAAATGTCAGTTTTTACTGCATTAGTTTTTCTTCTGTTTTTATCAATAGAATATAGAAGGTATGTAATTTTAAGGGGTTCTTTCCTACAAGAACGAGATAAGAGGACCACGTTTTTTTTCAACCTCCGACAATCCATTAAAAAAAGACAAGAGAGTTCAAGAATTTGTTACCGAAGAGTTTTATCAATTTTTAGACCAGTTAAAACTGAGTGACTATCTGATAAAATTAATTTTTTATTTAATTTCATAAGGTTATCTAGAGCTTGGCATATGGCTAGAACTTCTGCTGTAGATATAGTGTTAATGGGGTTTAAATTGTAAGCAAAGCAGGAGTTTTTCGTTATGCCGGCAATAGAAGTCATGTAGTGGTTTCTTGAAGCATACGTAACTATTATGAAATAATCTTGGTTGTTATTTCTCACTATTTCGTTAAGTAATCCTCTGATGATAAAAGTATGAAATTTTCTATTTGGTTTTCTGGGTTTTCTAATGATGATTGTGCTTGTTTCATTGTTAAAGTGCCAGTCTGTTTTCTTAGATATTCGCTTATTCTGATGTTGTGGAAATAGTTCCGTGATTATGGGATAGTGATCGTTATCGAAAGAGCATTCTGATACATACGAATGAGTGTTTCCGAACAAGTTTGCCGAGCAGAGGGTGAGATCAATCAGAGTAGCTGAGCTTATTTTACCTCTGTGGGATTAAGATTGGATCTATTAAAGATTCTAAGTAGGATTTGATTAATGAGATATTGAGTCCTCGAGGAGTGTATAAGCTTATTATGTAAAAGGATATATTCTTAATATATATTTGTATAATTAGCATTTCAATATTTGGCGTTTGTACAATTGGAGAAGGGATTTGACGAGCTGAAATGGTTGCAGGTACTACTATTAGCAGTCCTCCTCGAGTCTGTCTTGCCTGAAAATTATTTCCCTGGAAGGTGAAATTTATCGCCAGGATTTAAAAAGGTTTCCTGTAAGATCACACGTCAGTTTTGCTGAAGGGAGGAATATGGAACCAAATTGTTTTGCTTTTGACGCTTCTACAATTCCATTGCCGAAAAAACATTAAAAAAAAGAGAGAAAAGGGGAAAGGCTATATGCAAAAGTTCTCTCCTCCCCTAGAGGGATAGGGGGGGGGGAATTTAAATAGTAGAGAATTTGTTCACATAAAAAATAAATATTATAAACGTTATTTAAACGGATCATCCAATATCAATCTCATGTCATGCATTCTGCAGGTTATTCGATGCACCCGGTATGGGGACGCGAAAGTTCTGATGCATTTTATTGGAGGACTTTTTCCGACACGGAGATGTAGATTTTTCCCCCGTTTCAAACATATTGTACAGTTGTACAGACATAGATTCCATCATTTTCTGGATATTTTCTACGATAACTATTGTTTGTTTTTCTAAGGCAGCCTGGAGAGATGTAACAATGCTTTCTAATCTTGTTTCTAAATTCTCAATATTTTGGTCTGGTGGGTTTGTTTTTAAAGTTTTGAAATGGCTATTTGAAGTTTTTTCCTGGTATTTCCTCCTTGCTTCTCCTAAGGTTAAATGATTCGTACATTTATATTTCATAATCTGCTTTTCTTTAATGAAAACAGGACATAAAAGGAAATTACCGGCCTGGCCTCCTTTGCAATTAGTGTATGTAACAGAAGTGGTGCAAGAGCCAGTGTGTGATATACCACAATTAACACAGATGAAAGGATTTTGACAAAATCTAGAAGTGTAAGCTGAAACATCTATTGCATTGTCTGGGTTTATCAATGAAAATTTGGATACGAAGGTTAATAAACCATAGTTTGATATTTTCAGGTACGCTTGACCGTGGTTCAAAATTACGAGGTTCGTCTCCAATAGCCCTCGTGTTGCTTCTAGTGAGACGTTAATAAAAACTAAACTAAACTAATATTTTCAGGTAAATCAGTGCCAAGGATGGTGATTAGTATCGAGATTGCTACCACTTTTCAAGAAGCGTCACATTTCAACTATTTCAATATTATTTGTATTCTGAATTTCTGTTGCCAAATATGTTAGTGGTACATTAGTTGGTATTTTATAGATTAGGAATCGATAAATGAATCCTTCCTAAACGATTCTGGTCTTCACCGGTATGTTTAATATTTGTTCTATAACGAGGATTTGTGCTGCACATACAGTATCAGATGTACTTAATTTTATTTTACCGTTTCGTATGAAAGGACATATTTGCAATTTTTTCATATCTAGGAATTTTCTCTATTATCTCTGCATGTAACAGGTCAATTGAAAAGTCCCCGGCTTGACACATAGATGGCGCTATTAGAATTAAATCCATATGTTTTTTAGTTAGCCCTAACCCTCAAAAGGTGCGTGAATAAATTTGACAGCTGTCGGATCATTAGTTTGTGAATTATAGCATTTTGAGTGAAGCAACTTTTGTTATTGTGAAAAAAATGGATAAAAAGGAATTTCGCGAGTTGATAAAATATTGCTTTTTGAAGAGAAAAAATACTGTTGAAGCAAAAACTTGGCTTGATGCCGAGTTTCCGGACACTACCCCAGGAAAATCAACCATCAAGGATTGGTATGCTAAGTTTAGGCGTGGTGAAATGAGCACCGAAGACGGTGAACGCAGTGGACCCCCAAAAGAGGTTGTTACCGACGAAAACATTAAAAAAAATCCACAAAATGATTTTGACTGACCGTAAATTGAAATTGAATGAAATAGCAGACACTCTAAAGATATCAATTGAACGTGTACATCATATCATTCACGAATATTTAGGTATGAGAAAGCTCTGTGCAAAGTGGGTGCCGCACGAGTTCCATTTTGACCAAAAACAACGACGTTGATGATTCGGAGCAGTGTTTGAAGATGATCAAGCGTAATAAACCCGAGTTTTTGCGTCGATATGTGACAATGGATGAAACATGGCTCCATCATTTCATTCCGAAGTCCAATCGACAGTCATCCGAGTGGACTGCACACGATGAACCCGCTCCAAAGTGTGGGAAAACGCAACAGTCAGCTGGCAAGGATATGGCGTCTGTATTTTGGGATGCGCATGGAATAATTTTCATTGACTACCTTGAAAAAGGAAGGACCACCAACAGCGACTATTATATAGCGTTATTGGACCGTTTGAAGGATGAATTCGCCGAAAAACGGCCGCATTTGAAGAAAAAGAAAGTGCTGCTTCACCAAGACAATGCACCGTGTCACGAATCAGTGAAAACGATGGCAAAAATCCATGAATTGGGCTTCGAATTGCTTCCTCATCCACCGTTTTCTCCAGATCTGGCCCCCAGCGACTATTTCCTGTTCTCAGATCTCAAAAGAATGCTCGCTGGGAAGAAGTTTTCGTCGAATGAAGAGGTGATCGCCGAAACTGAGGCCTATTTTGAAGCAAAGGACAAATCGTACTACAAAAATGGTATCGAAAAGTTGGAGGGTCGCTATAATCAGTGTATCACCCTTGAAAGGAATTATGTTGAATAAAAAAACCAATTTTGCCAAAAAAATGTGTTTTACTATGGTAGGCCGGGGACTTTTCAATTGACCTGTTACAGGATCAGATGTACTTAATTTTATTTTACCGTTTCGTGTGAAAGGACATATTTGAAATTTTTTCATATCTATTAATTTCTTTTTTATCTCTGTATGTAGGTATTGTGGATCTGATTTAGGAATCGGAGATGACTTTTTTTTTATTTTCTAGAAAAATTGTAAATTCAGCTATTTTTCTGCGACATACTTAAGACATTTTGGCCGTCCCGAATCGCATGACTTTTTTTTGAAGGATTGCAGTCACTTGAAATTCTAAATGGTCAGAAATCAAAGATGTCTTGAGGAAGGGATTTAAATCTTATGATAGACACGATGCCATTGCGAGGGTATTTCATTTGAAAGCTAAGCACATGATGAATCTTCTGACAAAAGGTTGCATCTTTGGCAATTCTTTTGGGTAGAATGTATACGGTGGAATGAATTTTATCCATATTATGTATATATGAGGCGAGTTTTAATAATTTTTTGTTTTTTGTTTTTCTCATATATTTGAAAGTCGTGGATAGCCATTATGACAGACAATCAATTTCTTAAAATTTTAAATTTAGATTATCATTAACATTTTAAAAAAATTGAAAACTTTCTTGATATTTTACGTATAGGTTCCAAAATATTATATTATCGTTTATCCAGCGAAGCGGGCGGGTATCAACTAGTATATATATATAATAGTAAATTATTTGACTTACCTCCAGAAAGGAATTCTAATTGGCAATAACAAATTGCTTCTATGTTTACAAGGCCCTGCATATACTTAAATTGAAATTTCTCTAATCTAAATCTGTTGTTCACTCCATCTTGTTCAGATTAGAGTATCTACGATTTGAGTTCTCGTTTGCTCTTTTACTATAAACTTATCTTTATCTTATTTTGATCTTATGTATTATTGCTGTGCATTTTTAATTAATTATAGAATTAATTCGTTAATAGTGTACTTATATTAAATACTACTATAATAATTATTATATTATTATTACTATAAATATTATTGTAATACTGAGAAATATGATTGTATACCATAGGATTTTTAAGCAAAATTGTTCATGAATTATAATATGATAATCTCCTATTAACTGTTCATATTTATTTTTGGGAAAAGTTCTCAAAATGAAAATTTAAAAGGGGTTTATTTAGGAATATATCAGTACTGGCAAACATTTTTCCAGTATGGACACTGCCTGACATGGACCCCTTCTAGCAATGGATCCGCATAGTCCACGATTTTGAAAATGCGCATGCATATAGTAAAATGCATTTTGCTTCGATCAATATCATTCTTCTTCTATAGTAGAAAAAATGCATCAAACATCGCCATCATGCTTCAAATAATATCACAAGTACCTATTACACGAGAATACATCGATTACAATTTCAGTACCGTTCTCTTATTTATAATATTCAAAACCATATACAGTTACATTTTAAGTAAGGGATACAGTATTATAACAACATTTTTTCCCCCAAAGCTGTTCTGAACTTAGATTTATCTTCCTGCTCCGTTAATTTTCTTTCCACAACATTCATCTGTGTTTGTTAAGAGTCAGAAAAAATCCCAAAATATTCTGCATCAATTTTGTGTTCAACTAGCGAAAATCCAATTAATTAAATATACATCCTGGACATGCTAAACGAAAAGAATAATGTCACATATAATTAAAAGATATTTGAGTTTCCGGTAAAAATAATTTGCAAAAAACTAGGAATACAGATGGCGATACATGGCATTACACAATGAATTTGAATCCGGCCAATTTAACGATTAGTTTTGGTGTCGCCATCTATTGAATTTAATCTTCATAACTATTGATCCTCTGCCAACGAGACGACTTCAAATAAAAATTACGCTTACAAGGTCTGCGATATCAAACAAGAAAATTTAGATGCGGATAAATATAAAACACAAAATAATGCGAACATTTACAAACTGAAATTAATGATATTATCGACAAGATTCATATTCCTGAATTCGTTTAATAATTTAACAAATAATATTTATTTATTGTGTTTAGATTATGGATGAGTTTTTTAAACGTAAATATATAGCTTTTATTTAAATCTGTTTTAGTTTTTATTAACGTCGCACTAGAAGCAACAAGAGGGCTATTGCTGACTGGGATACCTATTCACATGATCGACTTCGTCGATTAGCTACGATCCAGATCGACAAAATGAATCATTTCTGTTACGTGAATGTTTATATCGTACATGAGATTACTTTCGAAGTTCAGTCGGAAATATTTTAATTGCTGCAGATGTAATAAAACATTTCCACATAAAATATTCCTCAAAGTGTGTGTCCCGAATGTTTGCAGTTAAATGTATGATATACTCATAGTCGTCAGTATCTCGATCTAATTAATTGTATTGTTCCAAAGTACAGAAGAATTGATAGCGACATGAAAAGGAGGAATCAATGAAAAAAACTTCATGGTTTTCCATGTTGTTGATAAAGAAAACGTAACATTGTACAATCTGAGAAAAAACTCAAAAAAACTGGAAAACGACACCGACTCAAAACATTTTTTTTTCATTTTGTAAATGGTCCCCTCATTAAAAAGTGGCCGCGGTAGCCTAGTGGTCAAGATTTTCGTTCAATCGCAAGTTCGATCCTTGGCCGCTTAAGACCCGCCGTGTAGACGGGGCTGATGTACGTTAAATCTGTCGAGGTCCAAAGTCCTCCCGAGGTGTGGTGTGGATGTTAGGAGAGGGGGGTGCCAGCTCAGGTGTCGTCCTCGTCACTTGACCGTGGTTCAAAATTACGAGGTCCGTCGCCAATAGCCCTCGTGTTGCTTCTAGTGCGACGTTAATAAAAATTAAACTAAACTAAAACTAAACCTCATTAAAAAAAAAATTTGAACTCTACATTCTTTTTTAAGAAACAGTATTGATTCTATGAACATAAATACTTCTTTTTTCTATCATTATACCGTTTTTTATATAATATGCCAATATAAATTGAACAGTTCAGTAACATGATCATTTTTTTTAATACGATACTTGGGATTCGTTTCTCACCGAAAACATCAAACAATTACTGCTAAAAATATACAATGGCACCCAAAATTGATTAAACACCTCTCACTCTGTTTTTATAACGTCCGAAACAATTTCATTAAATACTCAAATTTAATATTTATAAAAAAAAATGTAATTATCTGAATAATTAACTTTATTGTTTTTACGAGATCTTCGAAACTAGCAATGAAATTTCATTATATATCTTACCATCTTCAAAAGGATTTATAATCAAATTTCTCACAGTATAACCAATGTCTTGAGACTTACGGCCCATATCAAAAATTCTTCATTGCCTATTAAATTTAAATTCCATTACATCATCCGATATATGGCTGAAGATCAGTGATGTCATTTATCAACAAAATTATTTAAAGAAGAGCAATATTTTTAGAAATCGCATGTGAGGATAAAATGATGAACAATATACAATGATAGATAAAATACAATAAAAAAGATAAAATGCGAGATTCAAATCTTAAATATGATTAAGAAACAAATTTATGTAAAAAAGCAAACACATTTCGGCAGGTATTCTCTTCAATTTAGTTAGAAAAGCATAAAACGGATGAATTAATGGGCTTGATGGGAAATTTAAAAATGAAATATTCTAACTCGAATGACGTTCTCGTCGATTATCTCTTTCATTACAATGAATCACGATAATGTGGTCACGGTAGTCTAGTAGTCATGTTCGCGGGCGGCAGTTTTCTTCGAGTCATGGGTTCGAGCCTTGCTGCCACTAAACACCAGTCATGAAGCCGGGACTGATGCACGTTAAATCTTTCGAGGCCTAAAGTCCTGCAGTTGGCGTCAGCAGTCTTGAGGAAGTCGGACAGTTCATTAGCATCCTACTCACCACCGTGAAGTTTGACCGGTAAAGCCAAGTACAATTCCAGATGCGTAAATACCCATCATCTCAAACGGCAGTAAGAGGAAGTTGGAGCGTCAATAAGCTTCATATTCACTGTCCGTAAAGTTTGACCAGCGAAACGAAACACTATTTAAAATGAGTCAGCTCCCATTACCTCAAACGAGTTTTTTATTTTTTTAATTAACGTCGCGCTAACGCGAGGGCTATTGGCGACGGACCTCGTAATTTTGAACCTCGGTCAAGTGACGAGGACGACACCTGATCTGGCACCCCCTCTTCTAACTTCCACACCACGCCATCAGAGGACTTTGCGATCTGACAGACTCAACATGCATCAGCCCCAGCTACACGGCGGATCTTTAGTGGCCAAGGCTCGACCCCGCGACTGAACGAAAACCACCGGCCACGAATCCGAAACCATGACCACTAGGCTACCGCGGCCACATTGATATACACAAACATGATATTGGAAATCGTTACCATGGAATGCAAAATAAAAGGAATTTTATATTTCCATAAAAATGTTTTTTGATGTCATGATTCGTGTAGTTTTTATTTTTTAACATGATATAAAATGACTTTCAGTTTGAATCATAATTGGTGGCAATAGTAGACTAGTGGTCATGGGTGCACACGGCGGTTTCCGTCTAGTCGTGGGTTCGAGCCTAAATACCCACTACGTGGACGGGTGTCATGCGCGTTAAATCTGTCGAAGTTAAAAAAGGTTGCCGTTGGTGTGGAAATTAGGAGAGGGAAGTGCCAGCTCAGTTGTTGCACTCGTTACTTGGCCGAGGTTCAATATTACGAAGTCTATCATAAATAGCCCTCGTGTTGCTTCTAAGTGCAACGTTTAAAAACAATCAATCATCACATTTCTCAAGATTGTTTCAAGAAATGGACAATTTCAAATAAGATTCGGGGGAAAACGAATAACGTATAAAATTGTAGATTCTTCGAGGTCTGAATTGTATTCTCAGTTTATCCTCCAAAACCACGTAATAAAAAAAAAAACTAACCTCAAAAACACGAATGTATTTTAGGCACTTGCCTCTCGACGAAAGTAATATCGTCCTTATTTTCTATAATTTTTCCTTTTCGATTTCCTAAAGTTTTTAGTTCCATTTATTATTTTTTTAAATTCCATAACTTAATGAACCCAATTTGTTGTTTGAGATAATTCCTAATAAAGGGACAAATCACTATTTGTAGAATTTTTTTTTTCAAATTCATTTTTTAACTGCACAACTGAGGATATTATTTTAATAACTCAAGATTATGTATTTACAACTGTGTGTGTGGGGGGATAGATGCTGGTTATATTCTCTCTCTCTTTTTGTATCACCGGTGCATTCCAATCAATAAGAGATTCTAATGCCTATACTTATGACAATTGAACTTTTTCTTTCATTAACGTAGTTTCATTAAAACATTGGATTCAATATTATACAATCAAAATGTCAAGAAATGATTTTGAAAAATTTGTTAAAAAGAAATAAACCGCCAACCTATTTTTTCATAACAATGTTCTAATTCAGAAAAATTTCTTCCGCATTAGGCGAAACAAAAATATCACTCAATGCCAGATACATGTAACGGAGCTTCTGTACAAAGTGCTAGCACACAAGGTATAGTTTCAAATTTCCAAATCCACGTATTACAAAAACTAATTTCAATTTTTTGGCAATGCTGAGTAGTAATTAAATATGAAAATATTTATTACAATGTTTAGTAAAATTTTGCGTCATCGCAAAATAGCCCGAAATTGTGAAACAGCGTTTTTTGCCGGAGTGTGAGTTTTGATGGCGAAAGAGCCAGATATGACTATGCTGTGCCAAAACATGGGATAACTCTATCTAGCCGTTTGAAAAAAATCAATTGACGAGGGGGTCAAAAAATGAGAATTGTTTTAGGTATCCCGGGAACTTGTCATTCCTGTTCACCAGATAGTAAAACCCGTGGAAAATAAAAAAGATCACTAAGATGCCTCGGATTCCTGATTCCCGAACCTACTTAGAAGAGGCAAGACCCTGAAGGCTTTCCCTGCCCGAAGAATTTTTCGACTTGTATCGTTTAGTTAAGAAACTTGGGAGCAAATAGAACCTTTATTTATATAAAAACGGACACCAACTGTGTTTACATTCTGTAAATTATAAGAAATAAATTTTGTAAATTAACAAATTCAGAAACATTACGATCAATTATAATTGTTTCCTTTTTAATTAATACATCATTCAGCATATTGTCTTCTATAATTTCGAATGCTGAAATTTTAGAAGCTCCTTTATAAGTTGCATTACTGAGTACAGCCCATTCAAAATTACACACAGAGAATAGATATATTTTAAGCTCGTATGAAACTGATTGAATAGTCTAAAAGCATTTAACAGAGAAATTAATACGAAGATTCCTTCACTAAAAAAAAGTACTAGACACGTACATAGATAATAATGGAGTTTTTTCCTCGGTGAAAAAGGAGTTTGAACAAGGGGATCACGTAAAATCAAAAGAAAGTGGAAAATATTTTTTTCCTGAACAACAGTTCGTATTTTAACATGTGTATAACTACATCTCGATTAGACTTTCTTCAAAATTTCGAAACTTCAATTATATACTAGCTCTTCGAACATGGTAGGCATTTGATACATGACGTCATTTCTATGCTTAAAAAAACAAAAGAATCTAGAAACGAATACAAACTGCTTCAGAAGGGAGAAAGTACGCCAGGAGAGGGAGAAAAAAAGATAGATTATTTAATATAGTAGTTTTTGCTACAGTGATCATCAATTTTGCACTTTTTAATTTTCGGCCTTGTTCAAAAGGAGAAAATTTCCACACACACACACACCTCTTTTTTAAAATTCTTAGCACTCATTTTTCTAATCCCATAATTCTTACAAATGTATTTTCGAAAAATTTTTGGAAGATCAATTTATTGAAATGTTCAGCATCTTTTATTAATTTCTAGAAATATAGTCAAGATTTTTAAAAAAAATTCAAAAACGAATTAAATAGCAAGCGATTTCGAGTTTAGGGGTGCTACAGTATATTCATGAAGAATAACAATAACAAATGTTATGCAAGTCAAGAAATAATTTAAAATAAAAATCAGATGGATTTTAATAATTTTTCCAGTAATATATTATTTTTAGGTGAAGCTTTTCCCCCAATGTTGGATTTACTTTCATTTAAAAAGTTCATTTTATATCACAACATTCAGTAATTGCAGAAAAGGGAATAAATGTAGAAATAAATTCGAGATGCATAACTGAAGACATAGGTTTTGCAATGATGCTAGCTTGTTATTTCGACTCTCTGTGGCAGGGTATAGATGAAATTTGCCTCCTTTATCCCCCTCGCTCCCTTTAACCTTAACAATCAATTAAATGACTCCAAATCAAGGATTGACTTGTGGAACATAACTAGTAACCGGTTGAACAACACACACACACACGTCTTGAAATTCTCCAAAGTTTTCATCCATGTTTGTGTTCAAATTTAACTCTTTTGATAGTATTCGAATGAAATACATTTAACAACAAAAAGTAGTATAAGTTCTTGTAATAAGAAACACACTCTAATAATTAGATAAAAATTTATTGGAAATAAAAATTATTTACAACATGTATGATTGATATACAAATAAAAACACACTGTAAGAAAAATTCAATGTTCAGAAAATAAATAAATTAAAAATTATCATTTATTTGTATTAAAATCAGCATACAAAAGAGAATAACAAATAACTCAATTAGATTTTAATTCTAATGTAGATTAAATATGGAAAGAATAATAATGAGGATTTACAATGCAAGAGCCAAGTTGTGTAAAACATTTGTTTGAAAAATATGAAAAAAGTTTTTAAATTCACTTAAAGATAAAATGAATGATAAAGTATGATGTTAAACTTTAGCATTAAAATACTGAACATGATATAACAAACCAGTTTTATATAAAAAAAAGCAAACGAATTTTGGTGGTCATTTTCTCCCCAATATGGCCAGCAAGTTTAAAACACATGAATTAAAAAAAAGGTAGAAGAGTGATAACGAAACACTGATTAATAAATTATGATGTACAGACAAACGAAAGGATAGAAAAGATGCAGAATGGAAATTTATTTAAACAAGTTCTTTGTTTAAGATATAGGATTGAAAATTGCTCAAAACCATGAAGTAGTTGAATGTAGAAGAAAATAGTGTCAAGTACTAGAAACAATAATTTGCTTATTTTGAATTTGATCAAATTATAAATTGAGTGGCAGTACATTACACATAAAAAAAAAATTAGATCTTCATGCAGCCATTTTAAGTGAAAATGAGCAATTTGAAAAAAGAATATAATTGGAATGTTGTCAGGAAAAAGTATACAATATAGAACATAAACAATTTATATTTTAAAAATTTTTATTTGGAAAGAAAAATTTTTTTAATTCATTAATGTACAAATAAATTGCACATTAATATTTTAAAAATGAAAACATACAACCCCATTAAAATATTTACTATTTAAACAGCGCAATTAAAATTGAGTAAGAGTAGTAAGATTTGTCTTGAACAATCAATAACTTATAAGAAATGTTATAAAATAAAATTCAATTCATGCTTTTTATAAAATGCTCAATGTTTCACAGCATTAAGGAAATTCAGGACTTAAAAAAAATTTGTTTCCACACACCTAAAAAAACTCAATAATAAACAATTATCATTAATTATCTCAATATCTTTCAAAGATAAAACATTAATGAAGAGGAAATAAATTTTTAATACAGTTCTTCATATCGAATTTACTTTACATTTTCAAATTTTTCTCTCTTTGTTTCACTTTAGCAGTTCAAAAGAAATTTTTGAAGATTATTCCTAAAATTAGCATCTTTAATTACAAATTAAATAAATTAAATGCAGTTGTCCAAAAGTTGTGCTGTTGCCCTTAAATGCATTTCTTATAATATGAATAAAATATAAATTCTAAAATAAGAAATATTGAAAAATTAAAAAAGTCTGATTTGAAAAAGAAAAAGTTCATTTATGTGTAGGAGAAAAAATAACCTTTTTTTCCTTCAGCTCCAAAGAGAGGAAACATGTACCTTAATAAAATAATCATATGAATATTGGGATATAATCTGAAATTACATTTATGAAATTTTAAACGTTTGTGATATATAAATTCTTCTTCAAACTGACAATAATAAAATTTATAATTAGCAAACATTTAATGCAAGATGTTTTAAATGCAGCTATACAAAGTACTACAGTCAATTAAAATATTATTAATCTTTAAGAATAGTTGATTTTTCAAAATAATTGTTGCCCAGAAAAAAAGGAAATTGTATGAAAAAAAATAATAATTCCAAAATTATATGAACAAAATTAATAAATATTTGTCAAGGTTTACATACGTTATTTGTAAATTGACAAGAAAAAGTAATGTATAGGAAATCATAAACATAGATACTAAATGTTGATTTTAGAAATGTTAAATTTATATTCATCATTAAAATAGCATAAAACGAAAATACAAGAATAACTTGGAAATTCATAAGAAAATTCTTTATTAGGAATTGAAAATAAGGAAATGTTTATATCCTGTATTGGGATTGTAATTTATATAAACAAAAACAACTTTCCAAACTTCTTTTTTTTAAAAAAAAAAAAAAATTCATCAAAAAACTGAAAATTTTCTGTCAAAAATAAATAAAACCATGGTTTATTTAATAAATGTAAACATTTCTTCCTAAGTATGAGAAGAATAACAAAATTGAAACAACAATCCACATCTACTTAATATGAAAATAAAACCAATGCACCATACATTTCATACATATACAAAGAATGAATAACAAGACTTAAATAAATTATGAAAAATACCTAAAAAGACTTAACTAATTATGTGAATATAAAAAAATAAATTTAATTTATTAAATGAAAATATTTTTATTAAAAAAAAAATAATAAAACTTATGACACTATCCTCTCAATAAATATTTTGAAATAATATATTTCAATAATTTTATCTTATATCTTAAAAACAATGTATTTTTTCACTATATTAGGAAAAGGAATAAAAATCTAGGGGGGAAGAGCTTAAAATAGAAACATTTTGTTTTAAAAAATGAATTTCAATATAAACAATTCTTATTAATGGGGGGGGGGGGGGAATGCTAAAAGTGACTCAATCATTCTTTACCAGAAAACTGTTCAACAATCAGAAAAACATTAAAATAATCCTTCTGATAATTATGTAATTACTGTGTTTGTGTACATAATATTTTAAATACCCATTATAATACCTTTTTTTCTAAGCAATACATCTGCGCATATTTTTATCATGTATTATATCCATGTGCTAATTTCCTTTTGTAAATTATAAGAAAAAAATTCGAAAGAATGAAAATATAAGCACAATATTGGATGGAAATTTATATAATGTAGAAAAATAATTATTTAATAAATTTAAATTATGAGTCACAATTAAAATGATGAAAAGCTAATGTGAAAATTATTACTTGCATATTTAACAGAAAAACCAAATAAAAAAATGACAAAGTATTTTGTACATGAAAGGGGAATACAAAAAGATTTTATCATAATAACAATCTATATTTAAACAGATTTACATTTTAAATATTATACATGCTATTAAACTGATTCATACAATATTAATAAATATTATATAGTTATTCATACAATATTAATAAATATATAGTTAATCATACAATATTAATAAATATGTAGTTAATCATACAATATTAATAAATGTATAGTTAATCATACAATATTAATAAATATATAGTTAATCATACAATAT